>JABFPN010003293.1:0-18638 GCA_022817305.1 Leptoteleia sp. ZL-2020
TTTGGCATTATACTTACAGAATATCATTATATGGAAAACTAGTTGATTAAGATTTGTTAAATTAGTTTATTAAAAATAGTAATTCTATGCAGCTTCATATAATTTAACAATCTGTTATTAAATTTTAGTAAACTGTGTAATAATTGGTTTATGAACGACATAGGCAATAGATTAGTGACACTGATAAATAGCGACATCCAACGGACAAAACATGAAATAAAATGTTTGTTAAAAATTAGAATTCAGTTTATTAACATTTCTAATCCCTGGTTTCTTAATTTTTAATATTCTTTTCTCTCCGTGTAAGTTTTGCATAAAGTAAGAGTAATTTATTAGTAAGTTTTATTACATGATATTTTGGAGATATTTGTAGAATTCGTTATGTTTTAACCACGATATTAAAAACTATTAAATGAATATTAAGATAAAAAAATGAACGATAGTGCTCTTTTTCAGAAGTATATTAATATTCTACTTCTTCTATTTTAGGCGGATATCTTAATTCTCGACCAGTATGTATACCAAAACGAGAAGAAGGGAACTCTTGTCGACCAAATGAATCACTGATTTTGTCTGTGCATGATTATATATGTCCATGTCTGGAAGGATTAACATGTGATAATGGAACTTGTGTAAAGACAATACAATAAAAATATATAAACGGCTTTTTAATATATGTATCTTATATTTACACGCATTTTATGTAAAATTATATAACAGTTTATAAAAATGCGGAATGTAATTTTGAATAATACTTTTAAGTGAACTTTTGAAATTAAATTTTTGAATAAATATTAGTGACTTTAAAGGGAAAGATGTCAGATTTAAATGTTATATTTGTACTTAAAAGTTTTTTACTTAAAACAAAACTATAAGTTCTTTTGAAAAATAAACATTATTCTAAACAAAGTTAAAAACAATATTGTGTCATGTTTTTCTCGGTGTTGTGCCGCAGCAACGACGAATCATTTTGAACCAATTCTTTAAAGTACGCCCTCTCCCCCCATCATAGGCATGTACATGCCATGCAAAGACCGCGAGTATAAACAGGCGATAGTCTCGGTAGTTGTGTTAGTTGATTCTGAATTTTGATAGTAGTCAGAGCAAGTTATGGGAGCTTGCAAACGCAGTTCCATATGTGCGTGCATGAAATGAAATGAAATACTTTTATAATTTTAACGCTTCTTTTGTCCTGAATTTTCCTGGTTTGACAAAAAATGTTTTTGCCTTCCCTCCCCCCGGGTTGAAAAAAAAATTTGTTAACCTTGACTTTAACCTATTTGCTAAATCGTACTCCGTCGGTAAAACGATGCCATTTTGCTGTAAACATTAATTGATGATTTACAATAATTTTTGTGGGAAAAGAAAGTAATAATAAAAAATAAAGTATTAATAATTTTTAATAGCAATAATATGGCGAAAAAGAGGTGTACACGTGCTTCTAGTTTACTACCAATGGACTTAGAATTTTATAATTTTCAATAACAATAATAATCTTATTACTTGCAGTTCAGCTTTGATTGTCTCCCAAGATAAATGAATTCTTCTGACGTGGGAATTACCATCACGTAAATTCTATTTTTATTCAGATTGTATATATGCTTTAATGCGATATTGGTGTAATTTTTTTTTCCTTTTTATTAATAATTTAATAAGTATTATTAAATTATTATATTAAGCTTGCAGAAGCGATACAATCTGACATTGAGAGAAAAATGTTTGAAAAAATTGTAACCTTTTCTTATATTTTGAGGACATAATGTAGCATTCTACAAAAGTACAATATAAAATTATAGAATGTATTTTTAAAAGAGGTAAATATTTGATTTTTTACTTTATTTTCACAAACTTATGGATACGTGGTAATATTGTAAGTACTCTAATTTAACATTTTAAATTAAATTAAAAGGAGGTGGGGAAGAAATGGGGGAAAAAGAGCGAGAAAGGACCAATCAGTTGAACAATATTTTAAATTGGCCATTCCTCTATATTGACAGATATAAACCGAATTGTAAAACAACGAAAAAACATAAAACACTGTCTGATATATCGTTCTTACAGATGATTTTACGACTGACCTACATTCAGCGGAAAAGAAAATAATATACTTATTTATACATGAAGTCATTCTTTTATGGTTGCGTATTATAAATAGTATAGAGTATTAAAAAACAAACAAAACTGCCAATGAAACAGAATTCTTCCGTCACAAAAGAACCTTCAAGTTGAAACTTAAATTAAACGAAAATATCAATTTTGTAATACACTTCTCACGCCACTGTCAAAAAGAACATTTTTTTTTTTCAAGTTAACACAGATTCTATACTAAAAGTAATAACAGAATGACAATATCGTGTGGTCAAATTGATCAGATGTTGGTAATAATCAGCAAACTACCAGCATATAACGAAAGTTGGAATAACTTTTTTGTGAGTGCATTATTAGCATAAGCAAATTTCATTCGGGGGGGGAAAAAAGTATAATTTTGCAGCACCGATAACGATTGATGTGTCATTATAAAAATATTGTCGTTAAGAAGTAATAAATCAAGCAATTTGATAATTGGAAAATAATGAAGATAAAGTTAAGTATTAGCCTGGGTTACGTGGATTGGAAACACGCGGTTTACTGCCTACAGCAGATGATGGTATATAAAACAAGGTCCCTATCGAATCGAACAATCAAATGTTACGAAGTAATAGTGAAGTGAACATCTTTCTCGATTGGTTAGTAATAACAGTTAATTGTTTTCCGAATGTGCGAAGTTAATTGCCGTATCCTTTTAATCATTCGCACGCACACATAAAGCACTTTGCGTGGTATGGGGAAAAACCAGTTATTTTGAATGACGACCAATTTACATAATCTTAATTAACTATTTCGTTTCAGTGAATCGGGATTTGTAATTGGTTGTCGAATCGCAATCGCTTTGCGACAAGTCAATAATTATTGTTGAATGAATGTTTCATTTCTAACGTTTAATCTTCATTCATTTTTACCTTTTATTTAATTCGGGTTATTGAAACATATTAATTTAACTTCCGTTAATTGTATTGATTGTTTTAAGTATGTACATTTTATTGTGAAAGTTTATATTTAGACGGGCAACTTAAAAGCGATCTGTGTGAGTTTTAATAAACATACTTTTTTATTTATTTAGTTTTTTATCATGTATAAAATGTTCTATGTAAGTGCACGAATTTTAGTCATGCTTTATTATAGAGTTCATTTTGGTGCAACGTTTTTTTTATTTTTCCAGACTCTGAGCGAATAAAATCTCCAAACATGACGTTCACATATCTCCTCATTTTCACTATTGCACTATTTGCAAGCCCACTTTGTACAACTGCGCAAGAAAAAGTTTGTGTTCGTGATGATCAGTGCGATCCTGGTTACTGTTGTGCCATTAGTAAGTACTTTTTAACTTCAATTTTATTACAAAAATATGTTTACATTTTTTGTTACAAAGATTGCTTAAGATTTAATCTAAATTCAATTTTTATATAATAAGTAATGTAGAAAATTGTCATTATTAAATAATTTTGTGACAGTGAACGTACAAATTTTAAGTTTGAAATTACTGTAATTACTTAACTTAATTAATTTGTGAATATTGTAAAAATAAATTCATCATATAATTACTTGAAATTTCAATAGCTTGTACTGATATTTACACGTTATCATTGGATTATTTACATGAAACAGCTTTACTTATTTCAGAAATAATATAGAGCTTAAATTTAATTTTTAAATACATAATATTAAGTAAACATGACACAAAGAAAGTTCAAAGTTGTTATCAAATCATCAAAACAATTGTAGGAATTCTGAAGATTTGCTTGCTATTATTTCATTTACCTATTTTTGAATTCAAATTTGTGGTCGAACATTATTTATGTGGTAATGAATTAAAATATAACCTCATTAAAACCAGGATATTTAATTATTTTAATTATACCAATTATGGTTTTATACATAGATAGGTTATAAATAATAAATTACGAATGGTCAAGCTAAATTTTTACAGCTTTTAATCAAATTGAAGTAATCTGTGAAACCTGACAATTTATATTAAAACTAAAGTAAACATTTTGTAAGTAAAGAATTGTACATGAGAATTGACATATACAACATTTAAAGAACCACCTAACCACGTTTACATTATGATAATGCAAAGTAACATTTTTAATGTATCAAAATTATTTTATTAGAAAAACAACAATGTTTAAAGTACATTTTTTTATAATTTATTTAAATATACAACAAAAATAATGAATTTTGTTGAATTTTGCAGGTGAAATGAGATATAGCAAACCTGCGTGCAGGAAAATGCGCACAATAGAAGAATCTTGTCGTCCCGAACCAATCAAAATATTTGATGCTGTCTATGCCTATCCTAACGGCGAGAAAATTAAAGTGGAAGAAATATATTATGGCTTTTGTCCATGCGAAACTGGAACGCATTGCAGCCGAGTCAGTGGAAGTTGTGAAAAAAACTAAATTGACTATCATTTAAGTGTTTAAAAGTACAACAATTTTAACAAAGACTACGAATATGTTGCGTTATTTATAGTGGAATGTACATTCAATCATTGAAGTCATCTTTTTGTTAAACAGTTAAATACTTGCTTTAATTTAAAATGAAGATTGGCAGAAAGAGATTCTGAATAATTTTAAAAGCTGTTATATGACAATTATAAATTTGTCAAGTAAAAATGATTAAAAGTATCAAATAATCATGTAAAAATAGTTTACACAAGTTTAAAAGGATTTATGTTCAATGTAAAACATTTTGTTATCGAACTATAATCTTTTCATTTTGAAACATATTATATTCTAATTAATAAAGACACTAATATTAAGGATTATAGTTAATGTTATTTACAAGCTGAGATAGGTAACTATTACCAAAGTCTGATAAAAGTGACCACAAAAATGTAGTTACAACTATGAAATGAACATTGAGCAAAGGGTGTAATTGTTAAAACAAAGTTTTTTTGCGTTTAAGGTGACATGTTACTCGTTGGCAAACTCAAAATGAGGATAACCTCAAAAAAAAGATATGTAATAATATGAAACAAAGAGTAATAGATATTAATAACTGAATAAATAGAAATTTGATATCAACTTGCATTCAACAACTTTGCCTAATGATAGTTGGATAAAGTTATCAAATCAGTTCGCAAGTTTTCGAGTAAATTATGTGACCATTTTTGGAAGCACTTTGACTACTAAATTTGCTGGATAATGATACATTACTCTCGGATTTCTTGAAAGTTTATAAAGCGATTGCAATTTCCTTCCAACAATATGCATTTATCCATAAAAACATTTTGCAACTTAATTTATTTCTCGCGACAGCGATAAATCACATACATTATTTCATACTAATTTATTTCTGCACGAAAGACATCATATAAAAGAAAACACCGGAATAATTATTTTAATATAAATAATTAATAAATATATAAAAAAGAATTAATTCTTAAATTAACAATTCAAACTCTGCACGAGGATAAATAAACTATTGATTATTCATGTTGTATTTTAAATTACTTTTAATTGGGTATTTTTCATGATGATCCATAGATTACAAAATTAACAATCAATATTTTAACTGTTTCTTTACCCTCAGAAAAACTCAGTATTACAAATTACTATTTTTTATACTTATTTGAGGACACTTTAGAAAAGTAAATATGTTTACTATTAATAACAATAAAATTTAACAATTATGCAGTGGTTGTCATAATGTTCAGTCATAATTTAATATCAACAGTCAGATAATAAGTTAATGGATGATATAAAATTACTAACTTTTGGTTTTACATATGAGGTATTACGTCATTTACAGTATTAAACAATAATTGCGGGAAAAATCATCGACTAACGGCATTATTATGAAGGTCATTACGATTAAAAAAAGAATATGTAGTGACATGCTGTGAAATCGAAGAGGCAAAATTTTGGTGGCCGATCGTCGTCATATATTATGTGAAAATCATGACTCAATCGGAAACTTAAAAGGCTTAGCGAACCAAAAGGAGGCAAGAATTGGATTCTAATGAGAAAGAAACGACAGTGACACAGGAAGGAACATTATATATTCGAAGGCATTTTAACTTTGTTTCATTTGTAAGAATATATTACGATTTAAACGACTTAAGCCCTTATTGTTTAACGGTGGATTCACTTTAACGTATAAAACAATTTAATTTATTTAATTTTGATGGCAAATAAAGTGTCAAATTAATGGAAGAATTGTTATTTCATTTACAATTTAACTATATATATATATATATAAATGAATAATAGAAATAATAGAAATTTTTTAATGTTACTGTAATTCTATTTAATTTAACATTACTATTATATTAACAATTAAATAATATATGCAACTAGTAATAAAAATTTTAATTTCAATGTTATAATATACAATTGTTTGACAATAATTATTCGATTTCAAATTTCATTCAAATTTGTACTTTACTGAAAATAGATTTGTTTACAAGTCAAATATAAAGTTGTTGTAATAATTTAGTTACGTAAGCTTTTAATTATGTAAATAGACGATGCTATTAAATTGATGGAACAAATAATGTGATTATGAAGCTGAAAATCGCTCTTTTGAATAATTCAGTTTTGACTTTATTATAAGTATTCAGTAACATAAAATAATGTTCTCACTGTTTCAACAATACAATTTTCAAAAAGGAAATAATAATAATGATAAACAACGCATTGAGATTTTATTCAACACGGATTCAAATTGTAAAAAATAAAATTTATTTTTATGTTATGTGTCCTCAGCATTAAATTTTATATTATTCAGCATTGCATTATTCATCGCAGTTTTTTGTACCTACATATTAAAGTTATTACTTGTATTATGAATATAACTTACTTTGAATACAATAATGAAGTTGATGATTTTTTATAGTCACTTGCCAGGAAAGTTTAAAAAATATGGATAATTAAAAATTCATTTTTATTTAAAACGTTAAATTTTTTTTAGGTTATAATAATTGAAATAATGTATTTTCCTTGCGCAATTTACTTTACATAAACAATAAACTTTA
Organism: Leptoteleia sp. ZL-2020; assembly: GCA_022817305.1. Classification (NCBI taxonomy): domain Eukaryota; kingdom Metazoa; phylum Arthropoda; class Insecta; order Hymenoptera; family Scelionidae; genus Leptoteleia; species Leptoteleia sp. ZL-2020. The sequence goes on from JABFPN010003293.1 coordinate 7,080, forward strand.
ACTTTTTTACTAAAAAAATTAATTATACATTAATTAGATATTAATTTATTATTAGTTAATCAATTTATTATTAGGTAACAAAAAAATGGGGAAAAAATTGTAAAAAAATTATTTTAGTATAAAATTGTTACATTTTACGAAAAGTTGTATAATTACTTTTAAATAATTATGGATATATTTTATTTAATTAATAACATATTGTTTATTTTTTACAACAGTAAATTATAAAACAATTTTCAATTTTTTGTTTGTTGCGTTTTAAATTCTCCCAGTATTATTTCTAGTCTGTGGCGCCCTCTTCAGTAATAACAGTCAATTTTATTTCAAAACAATGAAACTACATATTTTGGGCATGTTCGCACAAGCAAGATTTCAGTTATTGACGATCGATCGGTTTGATCTATCAGAAAGTTTTTCCTTGAGTCAGTGTCAATTTTTGGTTATTTAATTAGTGTTTATAATCTAGTTGTATGAAGTTATTTAAATAAATATTAGTGTAGTTATTGTACATATACAATAATAAAGTTATCATGTAAGTATTTATCATTATTATGCATTTATTAACAAAATTTTATGTGCATATTAACTGCTTTTATTATTGTTTGTGATTATTTTTCGTAAATTAAAGAAAAGTAGTAATAAAATTCTATTGAAATATATTGTACAAAATTAATTTTTACTTATGCATTTTTAGTTAAAACGTTAGTGGATTTAATTATTTAATTAATATTAACCGGTGAGAGAGAGTCATCAAATGTAAATGGTATTGAACACCTATTAACATTAATAAATCTTCATTGTTTCCTGTTTTTTATTATCATGAACATTTACAAATATTGCGTCATGTGTATAACAATTGCTACTGGAATATATAAAATAGAATCAATAACATTAATCGCAGATATTAAGATACTTTAAAATTCCAATTTAAACCAGGCAATTGATCTAATTTAACAACCATTTTAAGATTGAGTTATTTTATATAAATATATATATATGAATTATTATTTTAGCAGTATTAAATTATTGTTATTACCCAAAAACTTTCATATTTAAATGCAACGTAAAATATGTAATAAAACATGAAAATATATTCTACATATTTTATATCTTTTGTATATAAAATTTATATACCAATTTATTCTTTGTGTAAAATAGAAGAATCTTTCTGTGTGTTGTAAATATAAAAAAAATATACAATTGTGACTGTAATAAGCTTGTCATTAAGATATAAGAAACTAAAATTTTAGGTTAATAAAAGAATTTATTTTATTTTGTTATATAAAGTTAAATATATTTATTTATATATTATCAAAGAATAATGATAATTTTTACAGCTAAAATATATGAAAATTAATCTAATTCCAATTGATTACATTGAATATATTATTTAATTATAAACTATTATATATTTTATTTAGTATATTATTTGTAACTAACAATTTTTTTTAAAAAACATTTATTAAAGCATATTTTCTACAAAGTTTATTTTATATCAATATATAGAGTCCTTGGCACTTAAAATTTGAACTATTAAAAAAAATAAATATCAGTAATAATTGAATACTACTATTATAAATCATCAGTTATTTAAATTGATAATTGTGTATGTCCATTAATTATTTAGAAATTAATAATTGCTAAATAATGTATTATTTGATTTGAATATAGCGCGCAGAGGCCACTGGATTTTGGTTAGACACATCTTCCCAAAGACTGCGACACTATCGCTCCTCGGCCGAGAAGCCTGCGCTAGTACTAGTGTTAGCTTAGCGGCGAGCCTTCGGAACTGAGTGCGAAGTCGCAGAGTCGCAGCTCGGCATCGCCCTAGATAACGGTAGAATTGTGTGACCCGCGGACGCGTCGGCTCTGGAACGGGGCGCCTCAACGCGACGTCAGGTGCTCGTCGGGACAACGCGCGGCGCAGCTACAGCAAGCAAGTAAGCCGATAAGCCTCGTGGAGCCGTAGCCAACGAGACGCTCGGAAAATTGTGTTGGCATTTCGCGTGACTGGTGCAACGCCCGTGGTGCCGCAGTGACACCCGTGTCATCGAACCGTGCGTCCCTTTTGTCAGATAGCCGTGCCGGCGCAGTGACAATCGGCGCCCTTATAAATAACACCTATCCAAGTGCCAATTCCACACGTATAACAATTTATATTATACATACACTATCACTTGCACAAACCTAGATATATGTATACATATATACATATATGCATATATGTATATGCAAGTATGTATATATATATATGTACACTTATATATAAGTACATATATATATATGTATGTATGTATACACACACACACACATGTGAGTGTGCGTATACTGAGGCACGCACAGAGCGGTACGGTACAGTATCAGTATTAGTATAGTGATCACGTTATAACCTCCGAGGAATCATTTGGGAAGGTACCCAGAGTTTGGAATAACGCGTGGTATTTTTACGCGCGCCACGTCGCCAAAATAAAGTCGACGAAAGCGCCGCCGGAGGCCTTTGAGCCATCGTCTCCCGAGAGTCCGCATCCTCGCAACCTTCGCCTATCCACCGGAAATTGGCGCTCCCGCGCCTTTTCTCTCACGCCTGGTGGCTCGGCTGCTCGGCGCGCCGCCCCCTCTCGCCGCCCCACCACCATGGCCGTACACTCGCACGCCTCCCCGATGGGAAAATTGTCGCGGACGAGTTGAATGCCAGGAAAATTCGCTATTGTGCGAGCAGTCTCGACTCGACAGTGTTGCCAAAATCACATAAGAATGATGGCATTTGATTTTCTCGAGGAAACAACTCGTACGGTCACATTTTTTCCGGGTTTTCGCTTTATCAGCAAGGAAAACCCTTCGGAAGGGTTCCACTTTTGGACGAAGGGTATCTGGTTGTGCTCGTTGCCAATGATGGCAACACTGTACGAGTTATGAGATCTGTGACAGATTGCGGATGGAATGTTTTTTGGTTAGATGGTGGTCCCTCCCCCACGGATTCATAACCTATAAATACACTTGGGCTGGGTTACGTGGGTGATGCCTTGATTTAAGACGAGTCTCTGACCAAGTGGCTGTGACTGGAAACATTTGTTCCCAAGATTTATGGTACTTTGTGCTAATCCTTAATCGATGCATTGTCTCTTGGACTTGTACGTGATGTAGATAAAGGCAAATATTTGTCGTCGGTTATCGTTGTTGTTTTCACTCTCTCCTGGCTGGAGACTTCGGTCAACAAGCCTTGCGTGCTGCGAGTTGGACTTTCAGCCACAATTGTTTGTTGCTCGGTTTTGCTCAGCTGGCTAAGTTTTGAAGGGATTTTCGGGAAATATGTAAATTAGAAAGTAATATATTTCCCAAATTAGGTTATAGTCGTGTTCATTTATTACGAATCAGCGGGTAATGTTCCTACTTTATCATCAACCATGGACGAATAATTGTTCCTCATTGTTCTTCATTATTCTCGCTGTGAAAATGAGTGTCGCGCTTAATTTAGGAATATTTTTGTACATACCAATTTGACGATAAGATTGTGATAAATAATTTTCCATTTTACAATTGGCAGGCAATGCTATTTTGTAACCATAAATATTCAACTGTCTCTTTTTTTAGAAATAAATTTTTTTTTAAAGAAAAATAATTCCTATTTTTAACCATAATTAATAATATTTGTTAATGGCATGTTATTTAATTAATTTGACTTGTAGTAAAGGTCAATTAAATTTAATTTTTTACAATTTGTTAATATTATTTTAATGATATGTACCAGTATTAAATAACAATCTAGTGATTGTGTAAAAGTCATTATACTTTAATAACTGCTGAAAGCCATCGAAAATATTATTCTCAAAATTTTCATCACGCTATTAAGAGACAATTGGATACCATATAACACCACACATGTAACTTTATATATGCACGTTCATGTACAAACCTACGTAAATCCGTGCATTGTACAATTTCATACATATTTAAGCGCGTTCTTGACAAATTAACATAGTCGGCTATTTATTTTTCATCCTGTAGAAAATGATACAAAATTATGTGCAATTGTGCCTCTTTCAGCCTGAATGAATAACTAAATTAAATCTTACGTAACGGCTTATTGTACGAGGCTTTCTCGACCAAATGGAAATTGTTCACTGAAATGCGGAGCGCATTTCATTCCGCTCGTTTTTCCCAAACAAATCGCTATCAGCCGGATGCAAGATAACGCGTGTTTTCGCACTTGTTTTTTTTTTTCCTTTTTAAATCGGATTTCGTTTTTGCTTTTTTTTCTTTTTTCAGACTACACGAGCAGCTAATTTGAATTAGAAAAAAGACAGGGAAATGTGTTGGAAGGAGGAGTCGTTCCAGTAGTCTCTTAAGGCCTCTTGGAAAAAAAAAAAAGTATTCTCCGACGACTTGCCCAACCGCCCTCTTGTTACGCCTCCACGAATCTCGCGGCGTGTTAGTCGCACTAATATCGCCTAATTTGGTTTAATTGCAAGACTCCAGACAATTGCGTGCGGGGAATTGGGCCGTCAGGGTGACGTCCAGTTGAAAGTGAAATTGTTAAGGTTCTTGATGAGGAAAAGGAAAGATAGAAAAAGTGCATTGTTCAAAGTCAGCGGGAAAATTCGCCACCTCTTTAAAGTAATTTCTAAGTAAATTTTAGTGTAATTGTAACTGTTTATCCAACAGATATCACTGAGTTTGTGTTGAATTAAAAAAAGATATAAACATACGAAGAGCTTTAATTTTATCATTTTCAAAACATGGCATTGCTCTGAAATATAAAGTAAAATTTATTACACATTCTGAGAGTGAATTTTGCGTGTTTGCAATAATATATGAGATATTTTATTATAAACATAATTTAAGATTATTTTGAATCAAATTTACAACATAGTCTCTTTTTATCATAAATTTTTAAGAATACTTTATTAAAAATTAAAGAATTTTAATGCTTGCATAATTTTTAAAAGTTATCGTTATACCTAGTATTTAACTTAATTTTTGTACTTATTAAATTGTTCTGCAATTGAAAGTTAAATGCAATAAATTTTAATACAAGGTTAAGATCTTTTAACTAGTTATATATGATATACTCTATTTTCATATTCTAATTTAACGACTGACATAAATATATGGGAAAATATAGGTCATCAAATTAGTATATTGAATTACTATTTTTTTATTATTACTGCAGTGTTTGACTATATTTTCTTTTTATTATTTTTAAACTAAATGATTAATATTATCATAAAAATATTTATGTGAAATCAATTTCGATTTTATATTTGTAGTCAGCTTATACGAGTATATTTTAGATAGACTCGCGTTAAACTACCTTAAAAGTACAAAATAAAAATATACATAACATACATCATAACGAAATTACTTTCGAATTTTGCAAGAGTCATATATGTTAATTTTGTCATTTTAAATTGATTCTTTATGAATAGACGGAAACGGTTATTAATATGTTACTCTTTTTATTGTGAAAAAGAATAATTTATTTTCTCAGTCCTACACATGAAATGATATGGGTAGGTTGGTATATCATAATATGTACCCGGGCTTCTTTGTATTTTTTTTTTTTTATTTTATTAATATCATTTTATTCTTTGTCGCTGATTTTGAACAATGTTTCTTTTTTGTGGCGAATTTTTTCATTTGTTTCCATATTGCTCTTCTGTCTACATTTATTTGTTTGCTTGATTATTCTTGGGTCATTGTTGTGTGTAACAGGTGCGGACTGTTTTGTCTCTTTGACACGGTTTTGAGTTGTTTTTAAATCTGCATCTGACATTTCGTCAAGGAGCTGAAATCCAGCATCTAGCTAGCCAGCCACTTAGTTTGTTCCTCAAGGACAATTTTCGGAGACAAATACTCAAATCATATTCAGGACAATGACATGCTTAATTTTAGATGATTCAATTAAGGCAGAATCGTTTGCTCGTTATTAAGGAGGCTGGAGAACTTGGATACGGACAATTTTGGGGTCTAAATTGATCGTGGCCGTTATGAAAATAAGTGGTGCGGACGATATACGAGATTAGAAATAGGGGTTGCTTTTTCGCTGCAAATTTTGTACCGCAGAATGATTGGATAATTTGTCTTTAAGCAATTGTCAATTTTAGCTGAGGAAGAAGGTGATTTTGTAATTTTCTTATTATTTGCACAAAATCATCTATTCAATACCGCTTCGCCAAGATAAATAAATATTAAATATTTCCATTTTTTTTAATATTCATTTGTGTTTTCAGTCAAATTTGATTTGAAATAAATCGAATGAAATGAAATTGTCCGATATTTGATTCGTAATTTAATTTAAATAATGATAATTTTGCAGCTTGTTTTTATAGAATGTTGAGTTTTTCTGGAGTATAAAAGCTGGAGGGGATAAATGTAACGAGATAAATCATTTAAATTTATTACTGATTCTTAATACAATGGAAAACATTTAAGTATTGATTGTTTCTTTAGAAAATGCTAATTTAGAAAGTAAACTAAGTGAATTGATTTAGAAGACAAAGAAATACTTTAATTACAAGGTTGAAATAACTGTAAAAAAGTACAGCGTTGAATACAATGCAAAAATATGACGCACTTAATTTATTCATAATTTCCTAATAAAAATTAAAATCGTTTAACATATATATATATATAAAATTTGACTCACAATATTTTGCATTTAAATGTTATATCCTCTCAATTTAATATAACGTTGAAGATAAACATTAAACCAATCAAATCGTTCACATTGTTAGATTGTACTCCAACAATGGAAACGATATATTCATTATTCTAATTCCGTTATTGTTCATTATTTCTTACGTTTAATTAATTAATTAGATTGTTACAGCGAGTTGAAAATAGCGCATGCATAATATGTTAAAAATTGATAACAATTTCTTGATCAGTATTCATTTTCATATATAAAGTCCATTTAAAGCAACATTTTTAATTCAGTTATTTCAGGATTCTGATTTCAATTCCAAGCATTTTAGAGATTTCAGTAATTCCAGTAATGTCCGTAATCTTATGGTCTAGTAACTTTAGTGATGCAAAATCAAAAATAATGCATTTTAGCATTTGATTTGAGAAACAGTATTTATAATAAATAAAATAGCTTGTCTAATATAGATTATTTGTGAATGAATTGGTTTATATATCAAATGTACGAAATAAAATTAGAACAATTTATTTCATTTTTGTACTATAAAATAAAAATAATTTTCTTTATATATACAATAAATGCTTAAAAGATTACCACATTTTAACAAACACCTAAATATATATTTAATTCATTTATTTGAATCATATTTATTATATCGGAAAATGACAATAGAACTTCATATTAAATATAGCCAATTTTAATATACCAAGCGTATATTAAGCTATCCAATTAATGACTTGATTATATTCTAATTTCTTACGAACTTTTAGATTAAAATTAAATTCCAGAAACGGTTATAATTATTGAATGACTCAAGTTACTACAGATGAATCACTGATTGAAATTGAACAATAATATTTCTTTGTACGGAGAAACAGTACTATACAATTCCAAATCTTTATCAATTGATTAACTAATTACATACAACTAATTATAAACAACAATCAGAAAAATATTGTCAACACACTAATCATAACTTTGACTTCTTCTATTTCACTGTGTTAACCGAACGTTTTTATATTACTCCATTAATGTATTTGTTCAAAGGCGAAACTAGATCCTCCCGCCGAAGGTGGCAAAAAAAAAAAGGAAAAAAATTAATTCTCTCGGGACACTAAATGGTTTTTCAAATCGCACAATCCACGCCGACCGTAAACTAATTAGATCGGAATGAAGCGGGGCCGGCTCGGCGACCAAGTGGATTTCTGCAAAGTCGGACGGGTCGGCGCGCTAAACTGTCGCGGGTTCGCCACGGTGATTATAAGGGGGTATTGATTTTAGGATAGCGTTTATTATCGCGTAAGACTAAACACTGTGTGATGCTTCGCGGAAGTATCGAGAGGCACGAACTTAGTCATGTCTGGGCGACTCTTTGAGTCACGTTTTGGGAGTGACTCACCGCGGCACCGAAACAAGTTGATACCTTTTTTTTTTATTCCTCTTATTCTCTCGCGTTTTATTTCTGGCGTCTCTTTTTTTTCACTTTTTTTTCGAGCGAACATGCAGAGTAACGATCGGAGCCAGGCCAAACTCGCGCGCATAATTCAATCGCCGCGGTGCGAGCGTCTCGCGTGCTTTTTCGCGTTACGTTAATTAGAGCGACGTTCGGTAATTTCGTGCAGTTTTAGAATGTTTCTGAAGAAGAGTGCACTTTAACGAATTCGGGAAGCGTGGCGCGCCAAGTTTTGCAACTTATTTCTTCTCAGAAAAAAAAAGACGAATTATTTTTTCATCAAATTAGACCTGCGGGGTCTTGTTCGTTCGCGCCAAAATATAATACTTTAGCGGGTTGGGGGGGGGGGGGGAGAGTGAAAATGCTACTTATTTATTTAAATAGGGCATCGCGAGTTTTTACAATTTTGTTGTAATACTAAATATAAACTTCAATTAGATTCTAAATTTCAATTAGAACGAGTTGATCTATTTATTATAATTTTTTATTATTAGAATATACTAATTGTGAAAATAATTCAAGAACAACAACTTGACACAGAGAAAACTGAATGAGTTAATTTGCGCATGTTAAGTAGTAGTAAATTCATAGAAGTCAATTTATGATCTGATAAAATATAGAAGTAATTAAACAATGTATTTATACCAGTAAATTTATAGAAATACCAGTCAATTTGTAGGAATAAATGCTTTAATACAATGAGAAAAATATGACGGAAAAAATTGTTGTATTTAATTGTGTCAAATATGTTTGACTTTCAATAAAGATTACTTTTTTTTAAAGCAAAGACACCGGTTGTAAATATTATGATTATAGATAAAACAGAAATTTTTTCTTTTAAAAAACAGTAACTTTTATTGTAAGACAGATGTACATCTGAGGTACAGTTAAAAACAATAATTTTTTTGCCTTATTTTTCTCAATATAGTTTCTTATGTTATCATAATTTTGAAATTGTAACTAAAGAAAATGTGTAGTTTGTTATTTAAAATAGAAGCAACTCTATTTAATAAAATAGTGTTAAATTAAAATTTTATTTATTTATGTTTTTTTTTTAAAATAGTACCTGGTTCAAAATGCATGTTTTGAAGTTGGTTCCATATTACATTACTACGTTCAATTGTGTTCTGGAATTCGACTCCTACTTATTACAGACAAATTAACTCATTTATTTTTCTGCGTGTAATGTAAGAAAAGTATTTTGTTAAAAGTATATCATAACTTAGTTACACGCCTGCAATTTCCCTCCTCTCTTATATTTCAAAATTTATTTTTATCAATTCATTTCATGACAACCTTATTAATAATAATAATAATAATAATAATAATAATAATAAAGGTGTGCATAAAAGAAGGGCGAAAAAGGAACGATAAAATAGGACGCAATGAATTCATGATTAATTGAACGTTCATGAAGAGGCACAATTAATTAAAAATAGTTTACGTCGATTGAAAGTAATTAACAACAAAAAAAAAGTTGTGAGGGGGGAAAAAACTGGTTGATAAACGAGTCAATTGTGTTTTTGAGTTTCGAGTTTTGCCCCAAGCTTAATGCAACTTTAACGAATCAAATTAATTAACTCTGAACGCGTCGAACGTTTCGTTTCCAATGATAGCGCTCGTGTTGTTTCAAACCAACGTAATTATTGGGCATCCGAATCTACGCGCTTTCTTCAGATAACGATAACGATAAGTCACCCAACAATGTTTTCATTTCCTAAAGTCTATGTAAGTGCTATTGGACGGATAAGGGGCTGCATTTAACGTTAAGATTTATTTAACGACAAAACCGGGTGGCGATTAAACAAACAAATTGGAGTAAAATAATTACGTCGATCAAAAGTGACGATAGATAAGAATGTCAGAGACCGACTAACGGGCTCAAGCCAAATAAATTTAATGACGCAAAACATACGAGTTACTTGTACTCTTTGTTTGTTCTTTAGGTATTTCAACAAGCGTAAAAATAGCAAACCATATATTTTTGAATAGTTTTTTTTCTTACACTGTATATATTTAGGTCTATTTATATATGAAACTTTTTGCTTTTCTTATCTTAAATTTTTATCTTCTGATTTCTTTTTCTTTGGATATCTAAATATAAAAACTAGCAGTATTAAAATATTTGTTATTTTAGAGTAATTTCAACAATGTTTTATTAATAAAATGTAGAATTAATTTTATTAAATCATTGAAATTTTTAAGCAAGAATGTACATAGAGAATATGATGTGAATGTTTATTAGTTTATTTATATTTTAGTGAATACAAGTGGAAGTTCGAGTTTAATTTCTTCTGTGCAAATTGTTGTGTAGAATGGAATACAATTGTTTAATGAAAATATGATACTTCTGTACTGAGGGAAAAGTATCATTCTAAAAGATAGTGTGCTATATTGAAATCTAAATATAGGACACTTGGGATGTACTTATCAGTAAGAACTTTTACACTATTTTCTAATTACATTTGCTTTACGATATTGTATGCAATTACATAAAAGTGATATGTGCAAGTAACTTTAATAATTTCAGTTATCAGTCAGGAAATGAATTTGGTTTAAATTATTTTTAATACGTATACATATGTTAGAAATAAATTTATTACATAAAAATTATGCATATACACAAGAATTGAAATAAATGTCTCGTTTTAATAACTAGTATATTTAAACATGATCTGAGTTGTTATATTGAATAATAATTTTCAGAAATATGAGAGATGAAATAATAATGAAGATTCATATATTCACATTGTTGTAACTGTTCGTTAAATTTGTTAACGATAAGTAAAATACGTTATTTCACATGTCCTATTTGAACAGGAATTCTTGCTTAAAATATTCCAATGTATTGTAATAAAATAATAATTACCCAAACGGATGTAGAATCAAAAACAGCTGTAATTATTTAAATACCGCATTAAGGATATTGCTAAAAGTCTCCTCAATTAATTATTCGATTTAACACAAAATAATGCATACTTATTTTACGAAAGGCTAGAATATCTAGTTTATGTTTTCAATTATATATAAAAACATTCAAGACAGTATATTCTACTTCTGTTATAATAGTTAAATAACGAACGTGAAATATGGATTTCCTCCAATTACAGTAACAAGGAGTCGGTTCCCTTACAGGGAAAGAGGATTATAAATTTCTATAAAAATTTCAGTGATAAATGTTGCAATCCTTGTTATACTCCAATTTTTTACATCATAACAAATGTTACCTTGAAAAAATATTAGAAAAAGATCTGAACCAAGGAATAGAACTTATTACCTCGGTCATTACACTGAGAAAAATGTAACAGAAAAAATTACTGTTTTTAACTGTATTTGAGCCACATGTCCGTCTTTTAATAAAAATTACTGTTCTTTAAAAGCAAATACACTAGTTTTAAATGTCATATTTATAGATAAAACCGAAAATTTTCCTGTTAAAAAACGGTAATTTTTATCAAAAGAC
>JABFPN010003294.1:0-18634 GCA_022817305.1 Leptoteleia sp. ZL-2020
GGGGAGCTTTTGAGTCATCGTGGCAACATAGGTTTATAATTGTGTGAATAATTTGGAACAATCTGCTGGTACAGAACAGGCTGCTGTACAAAGGCAAGTTTAACTTTGCCCCTTGGTATAATGGTCCATTTTGTGGTTTAAAGAGGGGAAGGAAGGAAAACCTTTAAATTGACAGCTTGGGTAGAAAACAAAGGAGATCATTGAGAGAAACAGAAAGTCGTTAATACGTAAACCCAATTGACTTAATTGTATTTGAATGGCAAGTTTATTCATAGTTTTAGGTTCAACTGGAAGAGTCAGTAGAATTTACTGACAGCTTAAGATACGTAGGTTGACTTTACCTTGTCAAAATTATAAATATGTCAAAACAACTTTGGACATTAGTCATGTTTAGGGAAATTTTAAGCTGATCTAACAGAAAAATTTTGGTGATAACCATGTTTTTACTGACATTGAAGTTGAGACATCTGCTTAACTGATATCCTCAGTCGAATTTACTGACCTTCATAGTTGCAAACATATTGCAAACTAATATTATCAGTTATAACTTTTCATGAGTTTTATCAACTGAACGAATTTCTCCCAGTGTATTGTCAATTGGACAAAAAGTCATTGACTGAAGATGAGTGAAAAAAGATCAGTAAAGATTGGAGATAAGGGAAATCGTGATAGTGACCTTTAAATACCTGTCAGGATTACAATCTGAGAAAGGAAATAAGTTATTTCATTTATGATAATAAATTTAACTAATGAAGCTAAATTTGAATCATGAATAGAAGAAAAATAGTTTGTTGAAATTTAAATGGCAAACATTAATTGAATATATATTGAGGGATAAATCTATTGAGAAGAATTAAATTTATATCATCTTGAGGGATAAATTTATTGAGAAGAATTAAATTCGTATCATCCCATACTAAAAATTTAATTTTTTTTTCTTTGCAGTTAATATATAATTTAATAATCAAATATAATTAAATTATTTCCTTTCTTTTATTTTAAATAAATATTTGCATGTACCAAGGTAAATAATTTTTCTGAAATACACTGATAATGATAATCATAAAAAAAGTTTTTCTCTTTCCAATTATCCACTATACTTTTTTAATATAACATTTTTATTCAAGCAAAATGTCAATATTCCCTTTCATCTTTTACGTTTCCTCTTTTTTTTTAATATGTCATAAGTCTCGAAAAAGAAGAAGGAAAAAAAATTCATCTAGAGATACTGGAATTGTGGGACCTTGGGGGGGAAGGGTAGAAATTTGTGTATTTATACCGTGAGTACGAACTGATCTCGGGATATCGGGGCGCGCGCGCTAATCGGCGCAATTTTTCTCGACGGATATTAAATGCAAGACATCGCCACGTCAATATAAACCGTGACTTAGTCGAGCCAGTGTGTGGGCGGTTGACACACATATACATGTGACAAGCCCCGCAAGTCAACTATCATTCTCGTCTCGAGAAGTATAATAAAACATTCTTCTTTTTTTTTCTTTTTTTTTCTATCATCTCTGATTGTTTGGTATAAAAAAAGAAAGAAGAAGAAGGAAAGAAAAAGAAAGATGATAGGATACACGGGGCGATGTCAAATGGGCCGCGGTTAAGAAACAACTGAATATTCATCAATGTTGCACGCTTTTGCGAAACAAACTTTCATGTTTTATTCAGCGGTGTGCCTGCCCATTAACCGAACGGAACAAAAAGCGTGCTTAAATTCGGCTAATTAATTGGGTTTGTAGGGGAAAAGTAAGGAGACAAAAATATCGGGCAAAAGGGAGAATGAGAGAGAGGGGGAAAAAAAAAAGAGTTAACCATTGACTACTGTCTTGGGGTACACAGGACCCAATACTTTTTTTCCCCTTATTTTTTCTTAGATCACAGTGATTGCTTCTCGGATGTTTTTTTTTTTTTTTGTTGATGAGTTATAAATTATATGAATAACATTTTGTGATTGGAAAAATATATCAGTTTAAATTATATTTATATGGTCAAGTTTATTATTTACTGTATATCAAATTTAAAAAAAATTTAAAATATCATTTGTTGATACTGAAATAAGTTTGATCAAGTTGTAATTACATATCCATTTTGCAGATCTACAATTGTTAATATGGATAAACGTCATTCTATCTACACGCAATCATATTCTGAACTTTATACTTCTAAAGTACAATTTCAAATACTTATTTACAGAATTAAACAAATAAAGATGTTTCAAATCTCGAGGTTGCTAAAAACTTTCCTAGTAAAAATGAAACATATATGGTCCGTATATGATCTATATATGTTTTAATGATTTCATATAAGGAAATAAAAAAATCTATATATGGACATATATGTTTTTCCTTAACCCATACATGGCCATATATGGTCGATATGGCTAGAATATTATATCAAGTATTGCCATATATCGACTATATATGACCATATATAAATTTAGGATAAACATATATGTCCATATACGGATTTTCTGTTCGTGAAGATGCTTGTATGAAATTGTTAAAACATATATAGACCATATATGGACCATATATATATTCATGTATGGATTAAGGAAATACGTGTATGTCCATATATGAATTTTTCATTTCCTTGTACGAAATTGTTAAAACATATATGCCCATATATGGACCATACATATACCCATATATGGCCATATATGGATTAAAGAAATACATGTACGTCCATATATGAATTTTTTATTTCCTTGTATGAAATTGATAAAACATATATGACCATATATGGACCATACATGTATCCATATATGGCCATATATGGATTAAGGAAATACATGTACGTCCATATATGAATTTTTTATTTCCTTGTACGAAATTGATAAAACATATATGACCATATATGGACCATACATGTATCCATATATGGCCATATATGGATTAAAGAAATACATGTACGTCCATATATAAATTTTTCATTTCCTTATACGAAATTGTTAAAACATATATGGATCATATATGGACCATATATGTTTCACTTTTACTAAATATATGTTTCACTTTTTTCTAAGAAAAAAAATGGAAAGAAATCAGTCAAGGATGAAATAGTACAAAGTATAAATTGGTTTGGTTCGATTGGTCTGCATTTTGCATACGCGAAATTGTGCTGAAAAGTGTGCCTCGTTACATATATCAGGAACCATGACGATTTCTACACGTTACTTTTGATGTGCGCGTGATTATCGACACGAGAGCCGTATACGGGTCAGGGTAGCTGCGCGCACAGGTCGCGTGTGCGTGCGTCCTCCAGTGAAATTGAATGAACTCATAAACTTCAATCATCGTCGCTCCACTGTCAATCCGAGTCATTTCACGCTAAACCGATAATAAACAAGCCACTGGCTTTTCCGTCACTCTTTCGGGTTTTGCAGTCGCGCGATACCAGATCAATCAACTCGTCCTTTTTCTGAGCTCACGCCGAACCAAATTAAACGGGTACACACCTCGAAGCAATAAGTCACCCTCGTCCATCTTTGTTTACATGACGTGGCGGCCAATGCATTTCTCTTTATCTTGTTCATTGATTTTTGCGGTAATCAGTTGACCTTTACATGGCTCGTTATTCGTATGATTTGTGAACAGAGATTTTAGCGACGGAGGTCACTGCTAATTCATTTAGTTTTGTCGCTTGAATTATTTTGGTTACACTGAGGAAAAAGTATGGCCATATTAACCATGTACATAGTTAATTTTTGTGAATACTACAGTTATACACTGAGAAAGAAAAATGGCAATATTAACTATGTGCATAGTTAATTTTATTGAATATTATAGAATTTTAGTTCTAGTTACCTAATTTTTAGTTAAAATAACCATAATATGGTTAATTTAATCAGAATTTTAGTAATCACGAAAATTAACCATGTAACTTTTTTCTCAGTGTAGTTCCAGTTACCTAATTTTTAGTCAAAATAACCATAATATGGTTACTAAAAAAGACTTATCTCAGTGTGAAGTATACTTGTATTAGGGAGTAAATATACACGGAAAAAAAGTATCCGCTTTGGTAGGTAAATGAGTTTATCTAGCAATTTTTAACTAATTTAGTAAGAATTTATTCTATTAGCAGAAGGAGCTAGATATTAAATCGACTAAAATGAATATTTAAACGTTACATAAACTGTATGGCTGATTCAACCATACATTTATCCTATAGGGACTCAACATAACCTCAAAAAAAGTAGTTTTCGTTGACATAAATTTGTTTGCCTACGATAATTATAATTTCTACTTATCCCAATAATGGTCAAAAAATATATCTAACTTAAATAGAAATTTAGTAATAAAACTACAAGATAAGTTGCATTGTCTAAGAGATAAAAGGGCTAATTGTGATTTGTTTTAAAGTGAAAAACCTAAAGATCATAAAACCTGCATTCTGAATTCATCAGCATAATGATATATGTTGTTATTTTTACAAGTCACTTTTATGAGGGTGCCATTATTTAAGTATCTTACTCCTTTCCCCTAATAGTTGACCATATTTGAAATACATTGTAATGTTTCCAGTGGTCAATATCTTCCATTCCAATAAACTTCAAATTGTTATTCATTGAAAATTTAGTAGCCAAAGAATGAATGAGACATTTCAAATTACTTCCAAGCATTTAAATTCACTTAGTAAAACGCGTCGAATCGAATTAAAATCGTATATTCTAAAATTAGAATGTTAGCATTTAATTTCAGTTATCATCCTTTTAATTATTTACCACTAAAAAGTGTACATTAGAAATTACTATTGCTTATAATAACGACATCTGGAACTTATCGTGCAGAAAAACATACAACCTCGAAATAACATTTGTTAAACAATTGTTAAAGCAAATAATTTCACCCACTGTATGCTTTTGTGTATATTAAGCTTCCAATGGTCGACATGGTACCCAGCGTCACAATACCGAAATGCCAAAAATTTCAATAAAAACCTAAATTCATTTAATTGAAAGTCATGCAAAAAAAATTAACTGATTGTCCTTTTTATGTTTCCAGTTCCTCGAGCAAGATTTGTGTGCTGTGATTTATCACTCAGGGGGGGACAAAACACGCGCAACAACGGACAACCCCACAGGACCGGGGGGTGCTTCTCGTGTCTCGGGAGGAAGGTCAGAGCCTAAGACAAATTAATATCGAATCCTGCGAAAATCCAACTGCAAAGGAAAAAAAAAACATAATACATAAATACAAAACAAAACATTTAAACAAAGACGCTTATTAATAACAACAAAAAAAGCCCGCGTGCCAACATTCAAGCAAGTTTTCTTTAAAAAAAAAATTTTAAAAGATTCGATGCCTTCCAGGGACGATATTCGCTCCCTACCCACTGAGCGACGCTGGATCCCTCCTTCAACTCTTAGACGCGATGCACTCACCCCAGAAAGCAGAATTGATCTCATCTTTAGAAAGGTGCGGGGTATTCTCAACAAGCTCACACCGGAAAAATTTGGAAAGCTGAGCAACGATCTGCTCAATATTGAACTCAAATCCGATCTAATTCTTAAAGGTGTTATTTTTCTGGTGAGTATCTTAGCTTATTGGAGCAGACCTTATAGGACTGAAAAATGAAACGTTTTCGAAGTATAAAATGTAAGATGGTATTGTTTTTGTTTTATATTTACATCCATTTTTATGTCCCTTGGATGTAAACAAACAATATTATTGTCTTTTTAACCTTAACTTGACCTTCCAGGTGTTTACAAACATTACTTTTGTATATAGACAATATTAAAAACGTTTTGTTCTTCAGTTCCATGCAGACCTTTTCTTTTTTCTTGTTTTTTTCTTTTTTTGGTCTGTTAAATTATCTGAAGTAACCGTAACTTGAGATTTTCCTTTTCGGTAATTCTTCTGCATTTTCTCTTGGATATGACAAAAGTTAGACTGCCTTTTAATATGTATGATCTTAATGTTGGAAGGAGAAGGCTGGTCTTTAGAAATTTATGGTGAAATTACTATGTGTACAGTTGACACTCGTTAATTTAATATCAATGGGAGTGGATATAGTGATTAAGAGAAAAGTTGTTTTGTTGATGAGGATAGATGGATGGTAGTTGTAAAGAAAAGTGAACCAGTTTTTGATGGTATTTTATGCTAAACTCTGAGAGAAATTGATGTAAAGATGGAACTCTTTTTAACAAGAACTGAGCTCTGTGGCAGTTGAAACTTATATTTTATTGTTGGTAAATAGTAAGGATTTATATTACTTTGGGGAAAAAAATTACCACCAATTTATTATTCAGTTTTAACTTTTCACATTTTTATTTTTTGGTAGAAAGTACCAAACCAGCTTAAAAGTACGTTTAAAAACAGTAAATTGTTCTATCTTATTTATCTCAATGTGTTATTATTATTAGTATTATTATTTTGTTAATATTAAAGGAAAACTTAAATTTCTTAATAGTTAAATGCATTTTTATTGGTTGGTTTGATTAAAGATCAATTTAAAATATAATAAATGTTAAATATTTATGTAAAGGAGAATTTCAGTTCAGCATCTGTAACATTATTTATTGCCGACAGTATAACATCAAGTTGATTAAAACTTTAATTTTATTATATTATTTACCTGCACATCATACACTGAATATAAAATATTACTTTCCCATTGATGCATTCAATTAAAATGACATTCATTGATTTTACATCATTTGTTAATGTAATATTTATTTATTTAGTAGCATTTCAATATCAAAGAAGGGTTTACAATTCACAGAAAAGTAATATTAATAAATATATAATTCATCTAATTGACAAAAAAAATTCTTGACACATGCAACTGACTATTACAAAACTATATTAACATACGTACAATATTTTACGACATCAATTAACTTGAAAAAGGCGTAAGTGTGGAAACGAGCTGCGTTGAGTCATAAATTGTTTACTAAAGGCACTACAAGTGCGTAAATTAAAAAAAAGATACAATATATTTATGATCTGTATTGAAATTTATTCGTTATTGTCAGACAATTGATTTTGTGCTCGCAAACTAATTTTTCCCTGCGGTCCAAACTTCTCGACAATAAATATTTAAATCAACCATTAATATAACTTGTGAAATAACTTCTTTATGAGATCATGTACAATGCCTGTTCAAAACATAACTCGTTAAATTATAACTACTATAAAAATGATAATTATTACAGCGCAATGTTAAACAATTTTGTTGTTTGCTTTGACTTATAAGCTAAAAGAAAAAAAAAAGAGACTTTGTTTGGCTTAACAAAGAAATAGTGACATCATTTTATTCGAAATAAAGTAATAAAATAAAGACACAGATTTAGTTAATCATCAAGTATTACAATGAATCAAAGTTATGCTTAATCGCTGAGACTTGCGAATAAAGACAGATAGCAAATAAATGTTACATTTGTTATGTTAAGACATTATTAAAAATTCTATATCACTGTGATGAAATCACTAGAAAAATAAACAACACAATATATATATGATGTTGCTATTGTATAAACAAATATGTACTCAGATAAAGTTAAGACTACAGATTCAAGTATGCAGAGTTTAACATAAAAGAAGTTTTGTTAAAATTTAGATACACCAACTTGATAATATTGTCAAAAGAGTATGCTAATATTATTGATATTTGTGAAAATGTTTGAAAAGAAAACAATTTTTAAGATTTCATAAAGCAATGCAATTTGTCATTATATGTAATAAATGTTACAAAAAGAACAAAAAAATATGATATCAAAGAAGTTATAATTAAAACGTAATTTACGTAGCTGATTCTGACGTGAAATTAAATGTAAAATTTTAAAGCGTTTGTAATAAAATTCAGATACAGATAGATGACTAACTGTTATGTGAATAATTTGTTATTCTCCACGTGTACG
The DNA here is from genome assembly GCA_022817305.1 of Leptoteleia sp. ZL-2020. Lineage (NCBI taxonomy): Eukaryota > Metazoa > Arthropoda > Insecta > Hymenoptera > Scelionidae > Leptoteleia > Leptoteleia sp. ZL-2020. The sequence goes on from JABFPN010003294.1 coordinate 7,868, forward strand.
AGATGTTGTGCAGAACATGTTAATATCTTCGTGTATTGTTCTTGCTATTTCCTTTGCTTGAATTTTCAATGAACTGAAAATATTAATTGTAATTATGAAAATTTCAATACAAAAGTAATTGATTAGCTTAACTTGTTTTAATTAATTGAATTATAGCATTTAACTTGTTTGTAATGTTAACATATAAGTGTAATATATAAAATATACTAATTTACAAATATTTAATATATAATAAGTTTTGCTTTATGAAAATGTCATTGATGAAATATTTAACTGTTTTATTTCAAAATTAAATAATGGAATGCAGAATAAAATTACTATACAAGTTTGATTATGTAAACGACTCGCGTCATTTAACTAAATATGTCATTATCGCAAAGTTAACAAAATAAGTTTATTGTTAAATTAAACTGAAAAGTATATCTCTGCCAAAATCTCTAGTATTTCATATAATTGTTACGTGTCTATTGTCTATTGTAATTTGTCACTGTAAACATAGTAATATCATAAATAAGGACGTATAATCCATAAATCAAACTCAAAGTAGAAACCAATTTCAAACAATTCCAAATATTTATCTCCCAACATTATACATTTTATTTTCCTACATTATCATAAATCATTTTTACCACATAACTATATAAAATCAATATCACATAATAGTAACAAATAATGGCAATATATTCCATGTCATAATTTATCTCGCAACCCTGTTGTTAAGTAATAAAAGTAAAAAGAACAAACTGATTTGTATTGCAGATCTTCGAAAAAGCTCTCGATGAACCTAAGTACAGTTGTATGTATGCACAGTTGTGCAAGCGACTGTCCGAAGAAGCGTCCACAATCGATACAAACAATGACGAGAAGAGGTCGACGTTCTCTGACCTGCTGCTCAAAACCTGCAAGAACGAGTTCGAGAACCGTTCGCGCGCCTGCGAGGAGTACGAGAACCGGGATGACCTGGACTCGGAGCAGGAGGAGCGCCGGCGAATGGCGAAGCGCAAGATGCTGGGTAACATCAAGTTCATTGGCGAGCTGGGAAAGCTTCGTATCGTGACGGACGGCATCTTGCACACATGCATTCAACAACTGCTGATGGACCGACGTAGGGCCAAGTCGCGGCCGGAGGACATCGAATGCCTCTGCCAGATAATGCGCACCTGCGGCCACGTCCTTGACACGGACAAGGGCCGACACTTGATGGAGCAGTACTTCGATCGTATGAACACGCTGTCCCACAGCATCAATCTGCCCTCGCGCATACGCTTCATGCTGCGCGACGTGATCGAGCTGCGGCGCGACAACTGGCAGCCGCGCAAGGCCACCAGCACCGAGGGACCGATGCCCATCAAGTTCATCAAGAACGAGAACGAGGAGCCGTCCCGCGGCTCCGGCTACCACCGCCACGGCGGCTCCGGCAACGACCGACTCGGCAACGACTTCTTGAAACGCATAGGACGCGTACCTTTCGACGTCGACCCCGTGGTCGGGAGCATACCGCTCACCACGCCGCCCTTCGGCATGACCAGCTCGTTCAGCCCGAACAGCTTCGCCAGCCCGCCCGGCTCCGTCACCAGCGCTTCCTCCATCACCGGGGTCGCCGCTTTTGGACGCCACAACCAGCGCAACCAACCGCCATTCTACCCCAATTCTTCCAACAGACACCAGAACAACTACCAGGGCAAGCACAACCAACAGCAACACAATTCACCGCAAAACTACAACAGTACGTAATCCCTTTAGCATCCGTTAATATCGATTGTAATACAGGGTGGGATAAGAAGTAATCAGCTTTAGGTATAAAGAAAAAAGAGCGGAGATATAGAGCATTGGCAACTGCTGACTTTCTATTTCTATAATGCATTAAAGGATTGTAATTTTTATTGAAATATTAATAACTTGTTTTAACGTAGTATTTTTTTCGACCGTATATTTTGAGTAACAAACAATTATTATATAAATGGTGAAATAATTGAAAGTAACTAGGACATAATTTTTTGTCGATTAACGTTTCGACCTTTATTGTGGTCATTTTCAAAATCTACAATTAATATCGACAAAATTAGTATAATAAGAAGAAGGAAATTAATTTATAAGTAATAGTTAAAATTTATCTAATTTTTTTCTTTTTTTCATGTTAAATTTTGTGAAATGTATTTCAGTATACTTGAAGGGAATAATAATTGTTGTAATTAAATTATAATACCTTAATTGTTTTATTCCAGATGGCAATAAAGAGCAATTACGTTTTAACAAAAATAAAATGCTGATCGGACACCCGGAAGAAGTATCATTGAGACCATCAGCCAACTCTATGATGTTCAAGCAGACCACCCTTCATCCAAATCTACCTCTGAACAATGGTATTTATTTTATATCAAAAGAAATGATAATAATATGCTTTCACACATTCATTACACACTGAGAAAAGAATATTAAAAATTAAGAAACCAGGGATTAAACATTTTAATAAACTGAATTCTAATTTTGGACAAACACTTTATTTTATGTTTTGGCCGTTCGATGTCGCTATTCATCAGTGTCGCTAACCTATGCCGCTCATAAAGCAGTTATATAACGATATATTAAAATTTCGTAAACAGAATGTCAAATAGTACTAAACTACATGGAATTACAATTTTTTAACAAACTGATTTAATAAATTTTCATAATTTAGTTTGTCATATAATGACATTCTGCAAGTATAATGCCGAACGAGTAAACTTTTTATTAAAAATTAATATTTTTTTCCCTCAGTGTACATACAATAAATATATATAATAAATTTGATATATTTTTATTTAATTCTTTATTAGTTTATTGCTTCTCAAGAAGTAAAGAGGTTTTACGTTGATAACCCAAATTGTATCAAAAACAATTGAATGATAAAAATATTCGTTGACATAATGTAAATGTTAAATTATTCGCAGACGTTTTCCCAAGTCGCTTAGCCGAATCTTCACTGATGCGCGCGACAAGTCTAAAGGCGAATCCGCCTATTCTACAGAAGGAAGCGCCACCTGCGATCGTGATCAAGCAAGGCCCGTTGGACAAACGCGAGAAGGCCCGCGAGCGCAAGGATAAAGGCCCAACGAAGGAGGAACTGTTGGAGAAGGTGGTAGCTTTGATGGATGAGGCCGCTACGCACAACAATGTGCAGGATGCGGTCACCGCATTTAAAGAGCTCAAAATACCCGAACGCTTTTTGCGCCACGCCGTGTTCAAACTTTACTCTACCACTTTAGATCGTAGCGACAATGACCGCGATCTCGCGGCTAAAATTGTCGTCCAACTGAAAAAAGATAATCTTATCAATTCGCAACAGTTCAACGATGGATGGAAAGAACTCGTCTCCAGTATACCAGAAAAGGTTAGCATGTTCATTAGTTTAAATGACTTTCATTTATTTAACCATTATTTAACTAAGTTATGATTATTTCTTAACACGGGAACGACTGAAATATTTTTCTACCGAGAACGATTAATGGTACCAAGAATGTGCTATTTTTACATATTTTTAAAATTCAATAAAGTTATGTTATAAAATAAATTGTAATATGATATATTTGTTAAAGTACAATCAATTTCAATCGCGAATCATATATCATATTTTGATGTATTGATAAACATTATGGTACGTTTTTATTATAATAAAAGTGTAAATTATCATGTGGTACAAAAATGTACCAATTGTTCTTCTAGGTTGTCAAATAAAAAAAAACAAAACCATAATATATAGTACTACAAAAATGAATAAATGTCAAGAAATTTCATTTCATTTCAATTCATAATATGGAAGTTATTACGTCAGTCCCGTGTTAAAAGAAACTGAGATAAGAAAAATTGTATTTGTAATAAATTGAGAACAATGAGAAATAATAAGGAGTGAAATTGAAATATAAACAAATTGCAGGAAGTAACAGTTCCGCGCGTAATGTCGCACGTTGCTTTGTTGACGGCTCGTGCAATTGTGAATAACCTGATGCAACTGTCAGAACTGGCATCGGTAACCGAGAACGGTCAGCACTACCCGCTGTTCTTGTTGACGCTGCAACAGCTGCACAAGAGCCAGGGCAAGCAAGTACTCACGCAAATATTCAACGAAAGCAAAGTTAACCTGATGAGTCAGCTGCCAGAAGCGGAGAAGACGAAAGATAGGCTCGGCGAAATCCTCGAGGACCGCGACCTCACTTTCCTTTACCCGCTGCTCAGGATCCAGGGTGACATGTGGCGCCAGCTTGAATCTGACCCCAACCCGAAAAGCTTCTACTTGTGGATCAAGGAGAAACTTGACCCGTCGCACCACTCTGATCCAGGATTCATCAACGCTCTCATGAGTGTACTACTTAAATACATCACTCAGGTACTTGGAATGTTTTTAAAATGGAAACGATAAAACGTGTATTTTACTTTTTCGTCACAAGGGAATGAGAAACGCTATTTTCCTCCCCAGGGAGTTTCGGAAAAATGGCATTTCTCATTCCCCGAGTGACGAAAAATTATGTATGTACCAAGGGAGATTCACGAAAAGCCACATCATTATTTTCATTTGAATCTTCCTTAGTGCATATACTATTTTTTTAACAAGTTTAAGGAGAGTGCCCTGTTTCTGTTTTGTTTAAATATCAGCTGTTTCCAAGGAGACGCGGATGGAAACTTGCTAGTTTCCGTCCTAGGACGGAAAACAGGGCAATTTCCATGCACTCGTTACAAAATACATAAAAAAAAGAAATTTTCGCAGCAATGTAGATCGTGTATAAAAAAAATCTTTATAATTTTCAGGAAACAACATTCCCACCAGGCGCCAATCCCACGGTTCTACCTGATAAAGCATTGCTGGAGAAAGAAGCCGCGATGTTGCAAAAATACCAACCAATGTTGCAGACGTTGTTACCTTCCATCGAATCACAAGTCACCGCTGTGCATTCGCTACAAGTGTTTTGCTTGTCGCATATGTTCCCCAAGGGAATGCTTCTAAGATGGTTCATTGCGCTTTATGATCTTTCAATCATCGAGGAGGAAGCGCTCATGAAATGGAAGGAAGACGTCAACGATGCCTATCCGGGTAAAGGAAAGGCCTTATTCCAAGTAAGCATAACTCATTAACTCAATTATTTGACACTTCACGATTTTTTCAGATACAATAGGTTGAGAAAAAAAAACGATTGAATTAATTGTACTATCGTGTACAAAAGCGTCCAGTAACAATGACGTAAAGATGAATAAAAAAAAATTGTATTTATAATATATATATATATATATATATAGTTTTTTTTATTATATTTTTACATATATTATATTATAGTATATTATATTATATTATATTATATGTATAGTGTAAATGAAATGAAAAACAATAAATTACATGAATTTTAACAATTTAATGATAATTTCAGGTAAACGGTTGGTTGACATGGCTTGCAGAGCAGTCTTCGGATGAGGAGGATGAGGAAGACGAAGACAAAGCTGATAATTAAAGAATGGGAACCGCGCGATAATTCGCAACGGAGTCGTTTTGGTTATCAGCGGTGCGGTATAGGCTGAGCCGAATTTTGTTTTCATTGATAAAATTGTCATAATTACGAAAATTTCGGCGCCTTTTGCAACAGTGTTAATCAAGACAACATAAACAAACAAAAAAATTATCCACGAGCAGCAGTAGTTTCGTTGGAAACTGATATTCATTTCGAAAAAAACAGCAAAGTGGCGAAAATAAAATTTCAAAAGTAGCAAATAAAAAAAAATAGAATGAATAAAAAAAGAATAGAGAAAGGAAGAGAAAACATTCAAGTGAAGCGGAAATGAGGAGAAAATTGAACCGAATGGAACCACGGGGGATTCTCAGGAGTGGAAGGTTTTGATGTTTTAGACAATTGACTATTAATAAAAATCGTGAGCAAATTTTGCTGTTAGTGCAGTAGAAGGAAGAGGGAAAGAATAAAGGAGGAAAAATAACTTTATATATCGTAAAATCTGGTGTTTTGTGTTGTCTGCGTTATATTTTTTATTCTTTTTTTTTCTCGTTCCAAATCTTAATATTTTAATATTGTGTGTGCATGTGCCACGTTTTTTTTTGTCAGTCTCGTCAGCTATATACTGCTAAGTAAAGAAGTTTAAAAAACTTATTTACTTTTCCAATTGCAAAGGATAAAAAAAAACTAAAAGCAGTAGAGGTAAATTTCATTTTTTTAAAAGGTTTAAAAAATTATAAAATTTGAAAATAAATAAAAATATAAAAAAATCATGAAAAGCCAATAATAATTATACAAAAGAAAAGATCCGAATCAAGTTTACAGAATGATGACAAAAGTAAAAAGGGACTGACCAATGAATAGTCTGTGAACCGGGAACGAATTTCAAGTGCATCGAGAAAAAAATGATTCACTAGCTAATCCATTCAAATGCTATTACATTCGTGAAACCTGTCGATATTATAAGACGAAAGGGAAGCGTTTCAGATTATATGATAAACAACCAGCAGCCAGCGTCACATCCACCGTGTTATATAATTTTTTTCATAGTGAAGTATTTAGTGACACTAAATTTTAACACTGCATAAACGATAAAAGAAATGAACCTTGGTGTAATTTATTATATTACGTGATAAGGAAAAAAAAAAAGAAAAAAAAGGGCCTGGTTGTTTTGTGGCGACACTTGCATTTTCCCTCGTTTGACATATATTTTTTTTCTGTGAAAAAAAAAATATCCCCTTATCGCAGTCAGTTCGGCTAATTACTTGTGTCGCGGCCTTCTTTCTCGAACTCACCATAAACAATTTGTACACATTTAATATCAATTAAATTGATTATTTAGAAGCAACATCGATAGAACATTTTCAAATTTTTTTTTTTCCTCCCTTGTCTTGTGTTATACTTTAGGTGTAAAATACTTTACTTGAACTTTTATTAGAAAAGAAATTTTATTACAAAATTGTCGAATTATAAATGATTTGTATTAAATTGTAATATCTTTTTTTGTTTCTCTGTATTAATTTAATAATGAAAATTATATTCAATGCAATAAATAAATGACAAGCAACTTGAACACGATCGATTTGTGAAGTAGATAAAAATATTTTACGCTCATTGTGACAACTTTTTTATTGAGAAATCGTGGAAATTAGATTGTTGAAATAAAAAAAGTTGTTGACAATGTATTTATTTTGTTTGTCCTATTGTTTTATCCTGTCATTATCCCTGCGTTTTGTTATGTTGTATTTGAGCAACAATTCTTTTTTATTCTAGATAATTTTTGAATAGATATATTTTTTAATTTAGAAATATTTTCGTATTAATACCTCTGCATATTTATTTATAATCGTGTATGCTCCAAGATTTAAAATATAGCTATTTATGCACCAAGGGAGATTCAAATGAATTTTCGTGAATCTCCCTTGGTACATACATAATTTTTCATCACTCGGGGAATGAGAAACGCCAATTTTCCGAAACTCCCTAGGGAGGGAAATGGCTTTTTCCTTCCCCGAGTGATGAAAACCTTTCTTTGTATCAATATTTAATGCGATAACTTAATGTTTTACTGTTGACATGTAATTCAATCAGTGTTACGTTTGAATCAATTTGGCGACGAATAACAAACGTTATTCTACATTTAGCCGAACTGATGATTTTGCATTAATTATATTATTATTAATCATAATTATTTATTTAAATGACCAATTGATTATTAAATGTAATTTTATTATTAACGATTTCTGTAGCACTGTGTTAGATATCATGATAAAAATCAATTTACTTGTTAACAATTGCGTTAAGCATTATACGCTAAAAATAAATTCTGATTGACAAAACCAAAATATTCAGAATGTATTATTAATTTAATATATCATTATTTAAATGTGATCATAGACTATTTAACTTTATTTGTTTATTTATGAATACCTATATTTATAAGTATTATTTATGGTACTTGTCCCAGAGTCGTGAATTTAATTAGAAAAGCTCAGATATTAGACTAATTTTGAACTTTTTTCTTGGATTTAAAAAATATTTAAATTTACAAATCTGCTAATAGCAAAAGTGGGGCAAATTCTCAAATGCATAGTTATATATAACCAAACTGAATTTATTAATATATATATTTAATTTTAGTAAATTCAGTTTTATATAATACATTAAAATTCATAAATACATATTCGACCACAACTTTCATATTCATGACTTATTGCACGGAATTACTCATAAAGTATTACATATTTATTTACATATTACATATTGTTTTCTGATAATAAAGACGCGCCAATAATTTTACATTTAAATTCAAATCAATAAACATCTATAAAACATCGCTAAAACACATATGTATAACTTGATGCATATTTTAAAACATTGTTTTAAATTCATAATTAGTTTACGATGCGTTTTATTGTTAAGGGATTATAATTATTTTACAAGATATATGTTAAAGATTATAGTGTCTAATGTACACTTAGGTTAAATATAATTATACATTTCAATAAAGTGTTTGTTTATAATATTCTAATAGATTTGTATAAATTATACTTTGAATAATGATTAATTAATCACAGAATTATAAATTTGTTTAAACAAAGATATTTTATTTAATTTTTTAATCAAATAGTCCTTAATGTCAAGTGTGTAGTTTATATTAATTCAAATGATTAATTTCACATTTAATAACACATTCTTTGATATTTTATTTTATTTAATTTTGGTTTGTGATTTTAAAGGGCGATTTAAAAATTAAACTTTTGAATTTCGCGGCGGTAAAGTGCATGCACTTTCATTGGTTCCACCAAAACATAGCGAAATGGTACTTTGGTACGCAAATTTTGCACTTTTTCAAGTAAAATATGAAAGTCAAATCCACTACAAATTCTTGCAATTAATAAGAATATATAAAATAGAATAATTTTTAATTGAACGTTTATTTTTTTATCTTCAGAAATAAAAGTGACTTAAAGGCAAGTTCACACGATAAATGTTGAATAAAAGTACGGTAATAAGGTGCATACAATATTTTATACGATGGCGTATTCAGAAAAGATTTTCATAAAATATTTTTGATGTTTCATTTCTCTCTTTCAAGTTATCATTAAATGAAAAAGAAAAGAGACAAATTCTCACAAAATATTATAATGTCAATTTCCGAATACGCCACGAAATTGGTCAGTGCAATGGTTCGCAATTCAATCTTCGGTCATACAATTTTGCAGGTACGTAATATTAAAAAATGTATAAAAGAGAAAAAATCTGAACTACATTTATTGTTTCTTAATATAGATAAATAATTGTTTATCTGTAATTGGTTTTAACTTGTATGTTTTCTAACATTTGTAATCGATTCAACAGATTTTCCGAAGTCGGATAACGTAAACAAAAACATTAATATGTTTGATTGTTTTCAAATTAATGAAGAAAAAATAGGCAGAATCAAATATAATGTAAGTGTTATTTAAAATTTAAATTAGCATATAGTTGCTTTAAATTTAATTATATTTTCACAATAATCGAAATCTTTTTCCATTTTCACAATAATAAAGGATATTAAATAAATATACTTTGCCAAACGAAATAAATTCTTCTATTTATTTTTGTAAGGAGTGTTTTGGAAAAGATTGATAAAAGATTGTAAGATGGAAAAAAATTTTTTACCAGTGTTGTTGATGGCATGTATACAATACCATATAATTAAAAGCGAGGTGATAATACAAAGTATGTAAATATACACAATGGACTGATTACCTCCATATTAGGCTTCCATCTGTCTCCAAAATATTACTTTTTTTGTTTTATGGTAATTAAAAAGTCGTGTTAAAGTTTAAATATATGAAATTAAGTGAAAGTATAGTAAAAATATCTGACCAGGGTAATTGGCTTTTATTCTAGTAGTTCTCCAGCCACAATATAGTAAACAAAAATAAACATACACAATACAATACTGAATTTTATATTAGCAATATTTTAGAAAATTTATTTAAGAACAAAGTTTATTTTTTATTGAATTTAAAATAACATAAGTGAATTAAAACTATTAAAATTAAAATCAACAGCACAGCAATTGATATGATGTACCTAAAAAAGATTAAAAAGATTAAATTTAATTAATTAGTAGTACATTTATGAAATTGATTTCAGTATGTTTGTTTTAAATATAAATTGAATTGAATCAAGAAAATTAAACTTCAACTCTATATAATTTAGAAATGTTAAAAAGTAACCAAAAAGTCTTACCAATAATATTTCGCGAATAAATCCTCCATTATTATATTGATTGAATCATTATGACATACAAGTAACTCTACTTTTTCATGATTTGACTTCTCTGATACCACATTGAAGCAATATTCAATATTATTTAATAGAGTTTCACTTCCTTTCAAATATAAACCTTTTTCTTTACTATATTCCCATGAATCATTGAGTTTTTCATAATACGTAGAACAATTTCCCTTTTTTGCATAATAATAATAATTAGCTGAAACTATAGTTATTCAGTGTTATTATACATTCTTTAATAATGATATTTTTTTAAGCTTCATTCTTCATAGATCTTATATTATTTTAGTATAAAAAATACTACATTCAGACTGAATGTGATAAATAATATCACAGTTTTTAACTTTGTTTCAGATACATTTTTGTCCTTTAATAAAAATGCCTTAAGATGATGCCGTAAGCGTTAATTACTAGATTAGGGTGTTATTCGTTTTTATTAAAATGAATGAGAATTAATTGATGTTGTTGATTCAGCACATTTTCTCAATCTGGGAGATTATTTAACAAT
>JABFPN010003295.1:0-18631 GCA_022817305.1 Leptoteleia sp. ZL-2020
TTGAACCAGTACTGGTGATTTAAAAAAAAAAAAAATTAACCGAAAGAATAATAATGACCTTGCAAATCACTTTTTATTTAATAACAGATTCTCCTAATCTTATAGCAACATTTAAATAGCAATATTGCAGAAATATTTTATGCATATTGAATTTACAATGACGTTCTAAATAGTCTGAATAAACATTTTCTATGAATTAAATTAGCAATCAATTTGACATAGCTATGAATTGTCGAAGATGAAAAGCGAGAAACAAAGTTGGAAGTTACCTTTTGCGTTAAGTTCACTGTCAATACCGGTATCTTCATCGTCCCAAGCACTTACTTGCATACGATCGCATTTTGGTGTACTTAATATTTTATCCCTAATCGTTTCCAAGTCAACAATCTCATCGTCACTCTCACTCAACATTGATTCATCCTCATTTCCACTCATTTTGAAGAACAACAATCCAGGATTTTATTGACTTGCATGAATTCTTGAAGAATTAACTTTTAAAGTAGTGTTGCCAGGAGTCCATGGACTTCAACTTGAAGCTGGCTATAAAGCGTTCGGCAATAATAGCATGTATTATCGGTCTCACTTATCGAGAGCTTTCATGTACTTATTTATTTGCCATATACACACATCTTTTATATGTTTTTTATTTGATTTAACATTTAAAATTTAAAATAAATAACCTCTCCGAAAAAGTAATACAGCAAACTTATATCACCCGCTCCTTTGATAAGTTAGTATCAAAGTGCAAGCAACGCCATTGTTGTTATTGAATCACAAAGCATCACCTGATATTGCCCGAAAAACCAACGATCTGGAATTACTGTCTATAGATTCTGCAGCCAGTGGGCGCTTTTGATCGTGAAACACGTGTATTTCGTATCAAAATAAGTTGTTTGTTACATACAGGTTATGAGTTTTAATTTCTTGTAATAGTAGATATATATTGAAAGTAGTTGGAAATTTATTACTCAATATTACATTGTAAGTGTAACATTTTTCAGATTAAATAAACCCTATTGAATAGTTAAATAGGTTATATAAATAATACATGCAATTTAATTGTCTTAATTTTAAACTTATATAATAATATTTGTACAGTTACATAGTTTCTATAAAAAACAATATTAAATTATATACACCAGTCTACAATTTATCATTTGAAAGGATACAATTAGTATAAAATTATTGCACACTAGCTTAATAACTTATAAGAAATATAAATTCTATATTTAAAATTTTGCTTTTTCAATTAAAAAGGTCTTTGTTTAATTATAATTAACTTCTTATAAAACATTTCACAGATGACTCTACAAAATTTTCCACGAGGAGGAAAGAAAGTTGCTGTTAAAAGTAATGCCAAATCTGCAGGTCCCAAGGTAAGTAATTGTTTTATTCTTGCATTATACTAACATAAATTAAGTATTATTGTAATATTTCGTGTTTAGAAATCATGCTAATAATGGGCTACTTTACTTTCATGTGTTAGGAAAAGTACTTGTGCTAATGTATAAATTAATAAAATTTAACACTTTCAGTTCAAGAAGAAACAAAAGAAAGATGCTTCTGGAAAATCAAAATTCCAGACACAATTACATAATGATAAGGATTTATCCAATTGCTTAAATGATGCCAGGAATCTAAGTTCTTTAACAATTCAACCAAATACAAATGTTTTATGTAGAATTCACAAAGTATTAAAATTTGATTTCAATGTACACATGCCAGGATTTTTAAGTGCAAAAGTGAGTATTACAGATGTGAGTGCTGCATACACTAATGTATTAAAACAAATTGCAAAAGGTGAAAACACGGATGAGTTTAAAGAATTGAGCGACTTATACAAAACTGGTGATTATGTGGTATGCAATGTAAAAGAAATTTTGAACAATTCAAAATTCTTATGCAAATGCAGTATAGCACCAGCTTCAATTAACTCAAATGTTAATCCAAGTTTCCTTACAACTGGCTGTACAATTGTCTGTTCGGTAAGCAGTGTTGAAGATAATGGATATATTATGGAAACTGGAATCACAAATGTTCGTGCCTTTTTGGAGAAAAAACACGTAGCTGATCATTCTGAATATTGTATGTATAAGTTTAACATTATTAAATTGTTAATATTATTATTTAATTACAATTATTTATACCCATTTATGTGAATTTTTCATAACAACCTTTCACATATTACTTTTCATATATTAAAAAGTATTATTTTGTATGAATGTAGTTAAAAAATTTCCCCTTTTTTTAAATAAAAAAATTTAGCTATGTAAGAGTTTAGGGCTCTCTGAAGTATAATGGTGAAGTAATATATTAAATAATTAAAAAAGCTGTAGAAAAAACAAAATAGAACATAATATTGCATGAAACTGTCATGTGTTAAATACACATATGTCATATACAATTTCAGGTAATAGTTCAGAAGATGAAAACATATTTTCCAAAATTTTGTATATCCCTCTACAAAATAAATTTTAATGTGTTTCAGATGTTGGCAAGCAGTTATTCTGTTATATAAAAAAAATCAGTGTTTCAGATAATATCTATACTATTAAACTTTCGACCAAACAAACACATTATATATCTGATGAACAAAAGAAACAATCATTAAATAATATGATTCCTGGTTCTACATACGAACTAACCGTCAATCGTATTTTGTCTCATGGTTTAGAAGTTAAGTACAACAAGAATAAAGTTGGATACATCAATCAAGTACACCTTCCTAGAGCCTTAAAAAACTATCAACAAGGTTCTGAATTAACCGGTACCTTACTTTACACCATACAACTTTACAATTTCCCCTTTTTTACTGCCCTCTCTCTTGAACCCGAGGAAATTAAATTTGAATTAGGGAGTATTGTAGAGGAAGCAAAATTCTACTGCAAAGAATCAAGTGGAATTGTGATGAAACTTGCGAAAGGTGCAAGAGGTTATATTGCACATCGTCGTACGGGCATTGATTATTTGCATATTGATAAAGTTTTTAAACCACATTCTAAACATAAATGTCGTGTTTTGGGGTACTCATATATGGATCGCATATATAGTTGTTCAATGGAAAAAGGAATACTTGAAGAAAGGTTTTTCACAAAGTACAACTTTGAAATAGGTGAAACTTATAATGTGAAAGTGACATTTATAAGTAAGGAGAATTTCGTTGAAGTATATTGTGGTAGAGTTATGGGACTAATTCCACCAGAAGAAATCAAGGATAAAGATCAAAAATTTAAGCCGGTCATTGGCAAAAGTGTATCGGCAAAAGTATTACGACTTGATTGGAAAAGCAATAAAGTCATTTTTTCAACTAGAGATAGTGTAGTAAAATATCCGTCTCCAGCTTTAGTTGAAGCTAAAGAAGCTCAAATTGGACAACGTTATTTAGCCACAGTTTACAATATTAAAGAAACTGGGCTACTAGTTCGTATTTTAGGTGGCGCTAAAGGCTGGATTGCAGAAAATAATCTGGAAAAAGCAAAACCTTCGAGTAAGGAACCGAAAAAACATTACTACAGAAGGCAGACTTTGAGAGTTAAAGCAATTGGAATTAATGAAAAGGAGAATTTTGTGATATTAGCTGAAAGCTCAAATCAAGATACAGAAAAAGAAGAAATAAAACAAGTCAAGTGTAAAAAAATTAAAAATTTTCCTATCGGTAGCGAGGTAGAGGGCATAGTAACCAATGCTTCTGTTGAAGGTATTTACTTAAAAATTAAAGGCCTCCCTTCCAACCAGATGGCATTCCTTCCTCCTGGACACGTAGCACCATGCATTGAATTAGGAAGCTTAATTTGTGCAAACACTGAATTGGGCGAGAAAATGACTGCAAAAGTCTTTGCAACTTATCCAACTTTAATTCTAACAAAATCTATAGTGCCGCCTATAGGTTTAACTTTGAATAAACTAAAGGTTGGAGATATGATATTTTGTTCAGTTTTGGCTGAAGGCGAACGTCTAATGAATGTAATCTTACCTTGCGAAAATTTCGATGGCACTGCGTGGACAAACTTCATTTCCAAGTCGAAATTTGATGAACCTTTTGGGCACCATATTAAAATAAGCATGGTGGAAGACTTAAACCGGAAGGAACAAAAGGTCAAATTGTATACTGGATTTAATGAAATTTTTGAGAAAGATCCGAATGCTGTAACCAATGCTGCGGATTTATTAGTACTTTATCTTAACAATGTAAAAAAGTTATCCGAAACACCTTATTTTAAAAACAAACCATTATCGTCATTGAAAATTGGTCAAAAAGTTAAGGGTAAGGTTAGTAAAATAACTGACAGTGGTTTGGTATTAGAACTACGCGAAGGTATTGCTGCTACAGTTATCAAGGGGCACTTTAATAAATCTTATAAAATTGGTGAACAAGTTGAAGCAGCTGTTCTATGGATAAATTATATTCATAATTTAGTGGAAGTTACAATTATTCCACGTTTAGTAAATCAAATTACCAGCAGTGTTTTTGATAAAAATCTTATTGAAGAAGGCCACTTGATAACAGGTAACATAGTTTTGGTTAACAAATGGTTTGCCATGGTTTTGCTCAAGGGTAAAGGAAAAAATGTACTGGTAGCAATTCCAGTACGTCGCCATCATAATGATATTCACCCTAACATCGAACAATATAATATACACAAAAAAGTTAGATGTTACGGTGTCTTACATCAAAATGAAGCGAATCTTCCACTATCAGTTTGTTTATTAAAATCTGCATTTGAAACTTATAAATCATGTAAGATTAATGAGGTTAAAGTTACTAAGAAAAGAAAAAACGAAGAAGAGGAAGTTGAAGATCGTAAAAAAATGAAGAGGGACAAATCAAAAATCCTTCGTTCAAGGAAGATAAGTGAAGATAGCGAGTCAGAAAATGAGGAGGATGAAACTGAAAAACATGAAATGATTGTGACAGAATATGAGAAAGAAAAAGTAGAAGAAATGGAAAGTGATTCAGACTGCAATGAAAACATTAAAGACGAATTTAACGGTGACGATGACAGTGATAATGACGACGACAATGATGTTGCTGGCCATGACAATGACAATGGCGATGGAGATGGAGATGACGATGACAACGACGACGACGATGATAATGATGATGGCGATAACGATGGCGATGGCGATGTCGATGTCGATGTCGATGTTGATGTTGATGTTGATGTTGATGTTGATGTTGATGTTGATATTGATATTGATGTCGATGGCGATGGCGATGACAAAAACAATAACGACGACGATGATAAAGATGTTGATATGCATGATAAAAATGATAATGTTGACATGCATGATAAGAATGATGATGTTGATATGCATGATAAAAATAAAGCATCAAAATCTCTGAAGATGCCAGAATGTGGTTTCATTTGGGACTCTACTATACCCGATAAAGAAGAATCTTATAGTTCTAGCGATGATGAAGAAGAAGTAAATGATCAATCAATGAAAAAAAAGAAGTTGAGTGCAGCAGAACGAAGAGAGCAAGAACGACAAAAGGAACGCGCAATCAGAGAAAAAGAAGAGTTCCTTGCCGGTGAAAGTGTACCAGTTTTAGCAGAACAATTTGATAGGTTAATTCTTGCCCGCCCTGATAGTTCCTTAATTTGGATACAGTATATGACTTTCTACTTGCAAACGGCAGAAATCGATAAAGCTAGAGCCGTGGCTAAACGAGCTGTAAACACCATCAATTTTCGAGAGGAAGAGGAAAGACTGAACGTTTGGAAGGCATGGCTAAATTTGGAGTCCAAGTATGGAAAGGTTGACGAGAGTTTAAGAGACGTATTTCAAGAAGCAGTCAAAGTAAATGACGCAGAGAAAATATATCAACACATGTTAACGGTACATGCAGAGACAGAAAGGATTGGCGAATTAGAAAATACTATTAAAGCCATATGCGGAAAGAATGGCAAATTCAAGCATGTTCCAGAAATGTGGGTGCACTGTGGGGCAGCGTATCTTATGATTAAACTCAAGGATAAATCTAGACAACTAATGCAGCGGGCGTTGCAGTCTTTACCTCCTCAACAACGTAAATAACCATTCTCTTCAGTTGAAAGATAGCCATTATATTATTTGTTTTCAAGATGATTTGTATCTCATTTATCATTACTTCTTTAGTAGTAAATAAATTTTTGATAATATATTTAATATTGAGATGAATCATCTTGATTAAAATTTTATTAAAAATATACGACGGTATAGTAAGAATGATAAACAGGTTACAAATCATATTAAAATTATGTTAAAAGCAGGTTTAATTAGTTTTAATACGCTTCGATGCGTTTATATATGCAGGCATTTTAATATTTGAAATCATTATTCCAGATGTAAACTTGATGATCAGATTTGCCTATTTAGAACATAAGTTTGGAGATGAAGAGAGAGCACGGACTTTGTTTGAACAAGTACTTACTTCATATCCAAAAAGAACAGACATTTGGATATCTTATGTTGATGTAGTTACAAAATCAGGAGACATTGAATTTGCAAGGTATTTAAAAATAACACTTATTCATTCTTAATTACATTTAAATATAAATATATTATATTATGTATAAAAATTATTACATTTTACTAATATTAATTCTGAAACACGCAATAATGTAATTGACTTTGCAGACAAATTTTGAATCGAGCTGTAGCACAACCCATTCCGCCAAAGAAAATGAAAGCAATCTTTAAAAAATACCTTTCTTTTGAAGAAGAACATGGTACTCCTGAACGAGTCGCCGAAGTGCGAAGAATTGCCACAAAATACGTTGAAGAGAAATGCGGTTAATTTAAAATGTAATGATTCTCACTAGATTTTGAACTCTGATGAAAAAATTTCTTTGACAAATGTTGGAAAAACTAAAAAAAAAACTAAGAAATTTTCAAAACACCTTACAGTTTTTGATATTTTTTTACAAAAATTCTTCAAGTAAGATAAACCTCATAGAATAAAAAATAATTTGTAATTACCTTTAAATTTAATTATTTATTATCTTCCTTCAGTTTGATCCTTAACTTTGACAAGTTAAATGAGACAAGTCAAATTTTAGTTGATTTATAAAGAAATCAATTTTTATAATTTATTTCCTATTTGTACTTAATAGCTCTCCATATAATTTTATTTGTTTAGATAATACTATTAACAATATATAAATCATAGTAATTTTACAAATTCACCTTGTTAAATAATAAAATATATTGTATAATGAAAATTATATGGCACAAAGATCTGGGACACAATATTTTGGTTGTTCATTTTTAAAAATATATTTTGAATATTTAATAGTATATGACAACAGAAACTTATATTATTATTGTAATTTTTTTTGTTCATTTTGTCACAATGTAACTTTTAGTCATATTTAGAAATCGAATGTAAACACCGCGAACATGCTACAGGAGTGAAGTTACTGAAATCAATGTTTCTGTCTCTTTTCTGTCCTTTAAATTGTGATGTAAAAATAAAGGATAAAAGATTTCGGTTTGATCTTACGGTGATGTTCAAGAGTTGGTGCCTTTTTAATTTAAAATAATTCTAATAATTATTTTGTAACATAATGACCAGACAGCCATTCTTTAGCATCGCGAGAATATTAATTGCCTATAAAAGCATAATTTTTTAATAAGGCTGGTGGGAAGCGGTGTGAATTTTAAGCTTTTTTACCGACATCTCGTGATATTTGAAACCAGTTCACACACCGCGTTTTATTGTTTTTCTTTAAAACACATACTGCTGTTATAATCTAGAATAGTCTCCTAATAACATTGTAGAATGGCTGCCTGGTCATTATATTACAAAATTATTATAAATTTCATTTTTTTAAACGAAAGATCAAAAATATCAGAGAGATGGTTTAATGATTAAACTGAGTTAGAGACGTTAGGGATCAGAGAATAGAGCTCCTGCATGAAACGTAAATATATTAAAACTTGTTTGGCTTTCAATGTTTGGTTACATCTGAAGGCGTTTGAGGGCGCTAGGTGCGCGGCTTTTACAAGTTAAGACAAGAGTCCATGTAAGTCTAGAGACGACTGTAGCCACTGTAGCTAAATCGGCGCGATCGTATTTCCATATGGGACATATTTCTCGCGTCGAATAATCCCAAATAATCCGTAGATCGTACGACCTCGTGAAATCAGTCGGTCCGTGTGTACGACAATGGACGATTACGCGAGGCCTGTCACGTAGACGCCCGGCCTTTTTTATTTACTATTTATTTATTTATTTTACACCATTGTTGATTGCTCTTGCACGGATTCGTGCGATTGTCGTTGCAGATCGTTGGGGATCTGCGAGAGCGCGTGGCAGGTCCCGTTACAATTAGACGCGTGACGCGCGATTTTCTTATTTCATGATGAATTGACGCGACAGACGTGCGCGAGACCTCGCGACCACTCTCCGCCAAGCACCTTTCTCACGAGCAGCTAATCAAACTTTGCGAGGTTAGAGCTCATCAAACTCGATCGCTTTTCTTCATTTTTTATCTCTTCTTACCTTCCCTTCTTCGTTATCCTCATTCGTTTTATTAATCACACATTTCCTACTTCTTTCCTTTTTCATGTTTTTCATCATTTATACAATTGTACCATTGTATACATACCAAGTCTTAAACATTGTTTTTATTATTATATATTTTTCTTTTATAGAACATTGGCATTTAACCGTTCCCCGGCCATAATAAAAACATTATTATATTTTGGAGTACTATTTTCTATCATTAAATTATTACTTCTTCTGCACTTTTAAACAAAGTGTAAATGTGTCTTAATTAAATCATAATATTTTACTTATAATTCAGTTATTGTGTGTAACTTGTTAAATTTATGAATAAATATAAGTAAATAAATAATACTTTCTTTACAAAAAAAGCATGTGTTGTTTTTGTCGACATATTATTTTACAATTGTTTTTAAATGAATAATTTGACTACAATAATTAATTTAATTAGAAGTAATTATTGAGACTCCAGTTAGCAAGTATGGTAGTAAAATTTATAATTAATATCTCATTGATTAAGTTTGACCACTGACATTTGTGATTTTTAATTATAGGAGTATTTTATTAATTTGAAATTAATATAAGATAAATTTATATTATGAATGTAGTGTACTGTTGTTTACAATTAATTTATTATTAATGAAAGAATAATTTATTAACAAGTTTATTAAGTAAGTATTTTTTGCATATTTTATTTAAACACGATTTGGTTACAATATTTGTATTATTTATCAAGATTGTTCACAAATTAACATAGTGTCCTGTTGTCCAAAGATAATTGAGGATGATCATTTTTGTATAAAAATAATTCCATTTAAATTTTTTTATTAAGGAATGTATTATTCATTTTAAAAGAAATGAATTAAATCATATCTTTTGATTTGTCACAAATAAATATTGAAATTCCCTGTAAACTAATTCTCAATCAATAATTCAGAATAAAACATATACCAGATTGTTTTTTCTGAAAAAATGCATATCTTGTTTTATGAATCAGAATCAATAAACTAATTATATAATATTACTTAATTTTTCTAATCAGTATATATCTATTAAAGAAATAAATATGATAATTGGGAAATGTTCCAATATAAAAATAACCAGTGATGAAATATTTCTCTATTGCATTTTTATACTTTTGCTCCTTTTTTGACATAATTAAACATAATTTACTCTTTTAATTGTTTTAATAGACAATTATTTAAATTATGTTTTTCTGTAATATAGAATTATCTCTATATGTAAATTAATAATGAAATAAAAATGATCTAATGCCATGTTTAGAAAATCATGTAGAAAAACTTATTTGTTATTTTAAATGGAATCAAAATCTGCGATGAAATAGGGGATAGCCCCCGCCCCACCTATAGAGGATAGATAGGAAGGTCAAAATTTGGGCCAAAAATATTTAACAAGTGTTTCCCTGTTTTTCGATCCAATGTTAAATAACTGTAATATTTCATCTAATTAATGTTCAAGTTAATTAGCACATATCTGCATGTATATCTAAAATATTTTTCTGAAAATGTAGAAGCTGCAACCACTATGGCAGAACGAGAGCATCCAGCCGCGGATGTAAAGCGTTTATCTCTGGACAAAATCATTGAAGCGATGACGGCAGAATATGAGAGTTCCCAAGGTCACTATGCCCAATTCAGCATGAATTCCCAACAATCTCCAATGCACAGCTGGAGCGAATTTGCAAGTCCACAGGTGCAGCATTACATGACCAATGGACCTCCCCACCATGTTCCATCGACTCCCATACAGCCTGTAAATTCCATGCACTCCCCCATGTACCAATCTGAACCTATCTACTACTCCCACAATTCTGTTAATCACCTTGAAATAAACGAACGCAATGACCTAATTGGTACTATCGATGTAGGCAATGGCAATTTCATTAACATCAACTACGGGAATGCTTCTCACATCATGGTTGAGCGATGCCAACAATTAAATGCTCTTGGTTCCTACAATATTTCCAACTTACTTTCCAGAGAATATGGAAATAAGCAAGTTCCGCTGACTCAAAATTTAGGTCCAAATCAGAATGTGAATGGTAAACAGTTGATTGAAAATGTTGTTGGTAATTGGGCTCCTAATGTGTCGGGAACATATTCGCCGTTTGGTGGCTCGCCAAATGTCACCCCTGATCCACAAGCCACTCCAGAGATCAATGAAAACCTGGAGGAAGTCCCTAAATCTGTAGAAACACAGCATAAAAAACCACGTATAATTGCTGAAGTGAAGCCTATGAGGCCCTCTTATTCAGACGTTTTGACTAAATCCGTACCAACGCCTGTACCATCTATACCTACAGCAATTAAATCGAAGACAGATGGAGTTACGAAAAAAGTGTTAAGTAAAAATGGGAAGAACAAATCGAAGCCAGCTGTTCTCAAACGACAAAATTCTACAGGAAGCGATGATCATAATTCACCAAAGATCCAAATTCCAAAAAAATCTGCAGAGAAGAATAAAGGCAATTTAACTGCACGTCGCTGGGTTTCGCTTGATAATTTAGGGATAGATAATACAGAACCTGCTTTTGAAGCCTTTGAAAAAAAGAAAGGTGTATATAATGCTAGACAGCAAGTGCACAAAAAAGGTGAGAAAAATGAGTTGAACAATCTGAAAAGTCAAAATAATAATACGTCGAAAAATAGTTGCACACAACCAAAACGAACAGGTCAAACGAATAAAAACTCAAATACTGTTAATAACTTCAGTCAAACAGTTGCAACAGATAAGGTGGAAAAGAGCCAGAGTTACAGTGGTAACAATGGGAAGGTCAAGGAAGACAAAAAAAAGGACAGAGGGTCTAAGAAGTTCCAAAATGAAAAAGGACTGAAGAAGGGCAGAGGCAGAAAAAGAGGAAGTCGAGAAGCTGTGATGAAAAATTTCTGTAAAACTGTGACCAAGCATACAACTCGCTGGAGTAAAATTGGTTTGAAAATGTTTTACTGGTTGCTGCACTTGATCTGCGACGTCTTGAGCATGAGCGTAAATTTGTTCATTCAACTGTGAGTTTTCTCAATACAAAATTTATATTATTTTAAAATACTTTCTCTTCTATCTTAAAGTCATCGAAAATTGGGAAATTGTTTCAGATGAAATGTCATTTGCTGTGTTGACCAAGATCTAAATCAAAAGTCTGATTGTTACACTTTGCAAAAATTTGAATTTTTGAATTAGTTGGAAATTATTTGTTGTGCTCGTCACAATTACTTGTCTAAATGAAATACATTTAGTTTTACTTTCAGCGGCAAATGTGCATGGTACCATACTATTCTATACACAAAATACTCATGGGTCTACATGGCTTACGCCTTCTCCAAGGTTCGCTTCCTGAACGCTGTAGGTCGCCATATAGATCGCTGGTTTGGTAACAGTAGATTTGCTTTCTGGAGGAAATTCAAATCGAAAACTGACGAGAAGGATGATAAGGAAAATGCTACTTGGATACACGGCGGTCTCGAGAGCAATATCGCGTTGCCAAGTACAGGGGAAGAAGCAATGAAACGACTGCTCGCCTGTAAGGGTAAAGATCCTTACAGTATCTTGGGGGTCACTTCAACTTGTTCTGACGATGACATCAAAAAGTATTACAAACGTCAGGCATTTCTGGTACATCCTGATAAAAATAATCAACCTGGTGCAGAAGAAGCATTCAAGATTTTAGTCCATGCTTTTGACATCATTGGTGAACCGGTATTGTTACATTACTTACTTATATACAATTTAGTATTAGAAAAATAATTTGACTTTTTTTCTTCTTTAAATTGCGTGTTTGTCCATACAATGGCAAATGATATAATTTTTACAAAGTTGTTGGTCCATTTAATAGTTTTTAAAACAAGTTGAACGTGAAATTAAGATTTAATAAAAAAGAGTGTTTTTATTAAATTTAATAATGTTTTTGGGGAATAGGAAAGAAGGCAGGCTTTTGATCAGACGAGGCAGGTGGAGGCAGCATGGGGTGAACTAAGTGACCTGTTGTCTCAGTTGCATCGCAAAATGGAACAAGCGGCAAATACTATTAGGTGTACAAATTGTGGTTTGAAACATAAACGTGTTCCTACTCAAAGGCCTTGTTACGCTGCGCGATTTTGTGCCCAATGTAAAATTAGACATAGTGCAAAAGAGGTAAATTTTTCATACTCTTGATTTTATATACGTAGTATAAGTACAAGTCATATAAAAGTCATTTTAAGGCAATGCTATTGAATCGTAATTTTTAAGTTAGTCCTTAAGCATAAAAACTGAATGCTCTTTCGCTCTAAACTATTATAATACTAACAAAAATATTAATTATAATTTTCTCAGGGCGATATTTGGGCCGAATCTCGAGTGATGGGTTTCTTATGGCACTACTACGCATGCATGGAAGGTGCTGTATATGATGTTACAGACTGGGCAGCTTGCCAAGCTGGAAATCTGAAACATTTGCGGGCCAATACACACAGCGTCCAGTACAGAATTGTTTTAGGTCAAAGACCGCCTGCGCAGGCCTCTGGTGTTGGCAAAAAGAAACAACAGTCGGATTCTAATGCAAGGTTAAATTTATTTATTTCCCCTCGTGATTAGTTTTCATTCAAACCATACAAAACCATTGGTTAGAACGTCACAAACTGATGTTTGAAAGAGATAAAGGTACATATAATATTGCATTAAATGATTCCATTTGGTAATGAAGTGATAAACTCAATTGATTGTTTAATTGAAATTTAAGAGACTTTAAATTATCTTGTATAATAACGTAGAAAAATTTTAATTGAAAATACGGAAGTAGGTTCGCTCACTCACCAATGTTCATCGTCATTTTATTATCAAAATTTGTCATTATCATTGCTATGCCTCGTCGGTTCGCTCTCGCGAATCTTAATTAAGAAAATAAAACTAAAATGTTGAAACTTTACAGTGAGGCTGATTTTGAAGACTTTTTGAAGACTCTATACAATGGTAAAGCCGGGAGTACGACTACGAATGGTGATCAGAGCGCCTTCCGGTGCGACAATCGTAGACGCAAAACCAAACGCAAGAAGTGAGCCAATCCTGTTCACCTCATAAGATAAAAGCAAAAGAATATATATTACTCATTCTTAATATTTCGTTATTTAAGTAATATTTTCAAGAAATCGAAATGAAGATATCTTTCTGAACGCCGAACATTAAATTTTCTACGCGATATGCATTTTTATTTTATAACGAGCTTGTAATGAAGTAAGTAAGCGAACGATTTTGACGAAAATCTTTCATGCGTCGCAACATCGAAGTGTACAGATCCAGAAAAACTATTTCTACACGAAAAAAAAGGAAAAAAAAATAAAAAAACAAAAAGAAAAAATAAGTATCCAAGCAATGAGTTCGATGAGTGTAAAGTTTGAATCTCAATTTTCAGGGTTGTTACATGTAGATTTAGTTTTATGAAACAAAAATTTAGCATTAGGAAAATTTATTTATTTTATGGCGTGCGCTCAAAAACTATTATAAATCAATTCATCAAAGTCTGCATTTAATTAAAAATTCATTTGGTCTAAACAGCAATTTACCAAAGCTTCAATTCATCGAAAGGTCAAATTATCAAAACGTTAAATTATCAATGCGTAATTTAATAGAACTGTCAGCCCATCTGAAAGTCACTACATCTAACCTGTAACTCATCAAAGCGACATTTAATAAAAACGCATCTTAAATCCAAACTTCACATACGCAAAGCGTCAACTTATCAATATATCATTTAAACAAAATTTCAATCCATTCAAAACATTACTTTATCTCACCTATAACTCGTCATTCAATCAAAACGCGCCTTTCATTAAAAGTTCAGATTATCAATGCATAATTCAATCAAAATTTCAGTTTGTCCAAAAGTTATTACATCTAAGGAGTGCAGAGTCCGACCGGTTACCTCCTCGCGGTGTACTCTGGTTTGTGCTAAAACCGGCGGCTTGATCATGAATAATTAGTGATCATACCCCTTTTTCGTAGTAATTTTCCCCTTAAAACTTTCCTTTTCCCAATTTCCTTTCCTTTCCTTCTCCACCTGTCTCCTCTCTTGTTATAATGGTTATTACTGTGGGAAAAAACGGACGTAACTTCAATTCCTGAGGAATACTTTAGGCTACTAAGCCAAAAAATCTGATTATATAACAAAAAAAAAAAAAAAAAAAACATTTTGCAAGTCTGCGGGTGGTTACTTTGGGCCTGTAAAGCAGCTTTAATCAATTAACAAGAAAAAGAAGTCACTGCATCCAACCTGTAATTTATCAAAGGGCCGCACAGTGGGTCATAATGTTTTGAAAAGTTATATTTCGGCAATTGACAGATGTCATGCAGCTAAAATTACATGTTAAATTTAACGTTTATGCAAATTCAGAGGTACTTGGGATCAGTGAATAATCAATCAATGAAATTTAAGACATGTTAATAGTGATAATTGCCGCAGTAATGTGTACAGTTCGCAATATGCATCAGTTAGATTCAAAATAAGGTCACCTACAAGTAATCTTAAATTTAAAACAAAATTTAATATTTGAAACGATGTCATCTTTAATTTATTATTCAAAATATCTTTTTTCATTTAATTGCTGAAGTCCATTTTCAGTGTTCTGAAAAATATAACAATTTATTAAATGCTTTTAATTTTGTTTATTTCGTAAATTATTAAGTTCTCCTCGTACAACTTTTCCGGTATCTAATTTTTCAGATTCACATATTCAACAAAAATATGTAGCATTAAAGCTTTCCACCAAATCAAGCAAACCATTTAACCCCATAAATTATCTCCGATAATCAATATTAGCTTGAAATAAACAGTAATATTGCGATTAAAAGACAAATTTAATACAGCGCCTTCATTTTATAACATTTGTAAATCACGTATTAATTCTGAAAAAATACAGTATGATTCAAGTTATAATTGTGATTAAAAGATATTCTGTAATCTAGACTTGAATTCAGGTGGTAAGCATGCTATCGACAAGGCGCATTTATCAAGTCATTCCGACCCACAGTGAGCCGTTTAATCCGAACGAGCTTTTTATCAAAACAAATGTTACAAATTGACTGTCAGAACTATCTAAGTGAGATAAGCATATAAAATCCATTAAGTCAATAGAAGATGCAAGGTACTGCCAGGCAATTTTAGATGTGACTTTTAGATGGAGTGAAATTTTGATTAAATGAGGCATTGATAAAGTTGACACTTTGTAGATGTGAAATTAGGAATTTAAAGTGCATCTTTATTAAACGACGACTTGACGAGCTATAAGTTGAATATAGTGACTTTTAGGTGCACTAAAATTTTGATTAAATGACGCATTGATAATGTGAAGATATGATGTAATGCATATTTTGATGAATTGATTTTTTGGTAATTTAAGCGTAACACTATTTTATATGTATCTTACGATTTTATAGCGCTGAGTGAATTCATCGACACTTTATTCGTTACAAATTTATTATGATATTCTGTGTTTGGTTTCATTCTACAATGAGAAAATAATAGTAAAATATATAATATGTCTTGCGATAACTGAGCTGTACAAGGAAAAAAAAAAAAGTATGAAATAATGAATTATTAAATTTTTATTTAAATGAGATATGTTGTTTGGCTGTTATTGACACAAGTAGGAATTATAATTATCGTAGACAAATAAATTTATATAACTCAATTTTATGAAAACTAACCTACCGAGTTCATCATTATCATATATGACATGAAATTTAATAATATTTGTTAACAAAAGTGACGAATATTTGACAATCATACAGTTCAGTTAACACAAATCATGCCAAATTTTATTACAATATTTTAAAATATAAAACTATAACTATTTCAACTGTTTCCATTCTAATTTGTTCGATTAAATGACTACATTCTATTGACTATTGTTTTCTTTCGTTTTCCACGCTTCTAAACATGTTAATTGATCATTTTTCAACACTGATATTATCAGCAACGTTAAGACTGATTTCTTTAATCTATTTATTTAGTGATTTTCATGCAATGAATAAATCTTCCCAAAGGAATATATCGTCAATTTAATGTGAAATCAACATCAATGAAAATGCTTGAAATAATGTAAAGGAAACATGGAGACTTATAAAATAAATATTGAAAATGTTATTTTCGTTTCAACTATTTGAATTAGTAATTTCAGTGCTATTTAAGATGCAATGTTACTCCTTGACGAAGTTTAATTTGGCAATATTGCCTCTCGAATAAAAAATATTATATTCACCGAGCTAGTCTTTTTATTAAGATTTTATTAAAAAAATAAGACTTAGAAATCGGCCGACGTATGTAAATTTTATGATATTCAGGAAATGTTCTTCAACAAATCTTGTAAAAAAACTTGAAAGAATATTTATTTTATAAAATCAAGTCTTGACACCATCGTTACAATTACAAAATACATTACATTTTTCAATCAAGTCAACATTTCTTCTAAAAACATTAGACAATCAATATTGTCCACGGCATTTTCAATATCCTTTTTAGTAATGCCTTTTTTCTTTCCACTTAGTGTATACTTGTATGCTTCCCTCACAAAAGATTCTATAAAAAGTTCCTGTTAAAAAAAGGATGTTATTTTAATTTAATGATAAGTGCAAACATTTACTTGCACATTTTCAAAACGGATCTTATCCTTGTAAAAAAAGTTTAAAGAAAACAATAAAAAGAAGAAAAAAGCTATTAAATGACTTTTTTGAGAAAAAAATTCAAGAGCACGAAATTTTAATGTTTTTTTCCTTCTATATGAGAATTTTAATGTTTGAATTATTTAAGACAAAATGATGAGCAATAAAAATCCTCCACGTATTTGCTTTTTATTTCTTTTCTCTTCCACACATTTTCTTCAAATTCTTCCATACATTTGCTGAAATCTGACCAATGAGAAAAAAGCACAAATCCCGCCAAATGTGAATAAGATTCAGAACAATGAAATCTAGTATTGCAGTTGCGCAGTGATATTCTGCGCCGGAAAAACAAATATGTGGTAGTTTCTGATTCCAATAAAAGCAAATGTTTAGTTGGATTTTTTTAAATAATAATAATATATATTTAAATTTCGCGCTTAATCGAAGAAATTGTAGTAATATATCCAAGTCCCCGTGGTTAACGTCAGAATAAAAACCTGTCACTAACCCCCACTTTTACCATGCATTTTATAAAATAAGAATTTACGCGTAAAAAAAAGAATTAAAAATACCGTTGATTTAGCAATTAAAAATGTGGCCTCCAGATTTATCAACTGAACGTCCGGGTCGACTTTGCATATGTTTTTAACTCGTGATAAGGGAAGTTTCAATAATTTTTCTCTTTGTTCTTCAGGAACAGTATTATCCCCTTCTTCTTGTAAATTATAGGTTTTATCAGTCGTTTCGATTTCATCTGTGCTTTGGTCGATATTCGTTTCTAACATTGTAAATGTGACAATACAAAGTTTTACCGCGGAATCACAACGGTATACTGGTGCTACAGGGTGCTACATGGATTATGCAGAAAAAATAGGGATCGGGGAGAACAAAGTTCCATAAGCCCAATGTATCAACATCTTTCTGACTGATCTCAGCGCAATCTGAAATCGTAACCCCCAAAGTAATTGAGACAGCGGTAAATTTGAATGTAGCTTTCATTCCATTAGTACTTTTGAATATTGAAAATAATAAAAAATATATCAGTAGTTGAACTTGTATGTTACATAAATATTATTGGTCGATTTTTAAATCTTGTCGTTTAAACAATTGTAAATGAAAAGACACCAACTCCGTGAATACATCACTGATATTTACCTTAAAAAAATTGTTAAGATGATGCCGTAAGCGTTAATTACTAGATTAGGGTGTTATTCGTTTTTATTGAAATGAATGAAAATTAATTGATGTTGTTGATTCAGCACATTTTCTCAATCTGGGAGATTATTTAACAATGATGTAACTGAATTTTTATCATTAGTTTCAAGCAAATTTAGGGACCGCGTTTTTTAGGTGTTAAAAAAACGCGGTCCCTAAATTCGCTTAAAATTGATTTAAAAATTCAGACTTTTTAATTGAATACAATTTTCCCATGTCTAAAAAATATGCTGAATCAATTGCAAGCATCAAATCAGCATTTACAGAATAATAATT
>JABFPN010003296.1:0-18628 GCA_022817305.1 Leptoteleia sp. ZL-2020
GCATCACTATCGACCGCGCGATATCGATATCGATTTACTATCTGGATACTTCATTTTACTATCTCTTTTCAACTATCTATTTCTACTATCTAGATGGTGCTTTTAACTATCTATTTCTCTCAGTGTATATTCCGTGCCAGCTTCCGCCATCTATTTTTTACGAATTTTATTTGTTTCGGTGTAATCTCTCAGGTGTTATTTTTTGAGCCGTCAAATTGAATAGATGTTTTTATTGCCGTTGAATCAAATTTATGTTTTTCCATTGAACGTTAATATAGACTGGGGTTTCTCTTATTTGGGAAAATTATCACAAAATAGAACGAAATTTCATCGCTAGGGCAAAATGTATACGTCATTTCTTAGATATACACGAAACTCTTTTTATATCAACGATCTCGCAATTCTAGATATTAAATTCAGACTGGAACTGCAAGTTTGCAATTTCGTCCAAATGTCTCGTTTGACACGATAAAAGTATTGTGTGATGGACGTAAAAGAGTAATTTTTTGTTTGAAGAGAACAAAGGTGGAAGGGGGCCCCGTTCCAATACCAGCATTATGACTTCATATTTTTGATCGCGTTACTGTAATAAACGAAAGTGTCACGATCATTTTCTCAACTATTGAAAACTATTCAATGGAAGACCATATTTTTTATCTCGTTAAACAAAAATTGTACGAATACTTAATTTCAAACTTGAAACTTGCTTCTTATATTCATATTTTTATACATCGATTTTGGCAGTGGCTCTTAATGCACGATACATGTGTCGTCTGAGATCACTCTTTTCTAACGTTTAAATGTTTTTTGATAGATTATAAATACAAATAAATGAAACCACAAAAAATAACGAGCATAAACATTACTTTCGGATAAATACTTTTGATTAATTTTATAACTAAAACTATTTGTTGTTTTATAAGAAAATTTATTGAGTTAGCAATACACGTAATTCAGAGCTGTATTGTATTTACCAATTGTAATTAAATAAGTGTACGAAAGAGATAAATTCAGATAACGATGTAACCCAAAATAATTACTAGTTCTGTTCTAAAATTAAATTATTCGATACTTTATTGGATAAAACAATTTCACTTCGGTTTCACGGGAGTAACTGTTTAATTTACATTTTACAAGATTTACTGAAGATTTATTTTAAAATAGTTCATTGCAATGAGAACTTTTGTCGTAACATCATTTATATTTCGATGTAAAAAGTTAAGTCTTGAAACAATATTTTATTTCATTCCATTTTCAACTAATATCAGATTTAACCAATCTATAAAATTGAAGTTGAAATAAAACAACTTTAAAATAACATTGAAAGTTTATAGTGAAATTCGTCGTTTAAAATATTTTAATACTGTATTTAATAATTAATAATGCTGATATAAAGGCACTTTTTTTATCGCGAATATGACTACTTTCACAAGTTAGAAACTGTGTAAAAACTATGTAAAAAGAATCTGAATTAATAATGATATAAAATTTATCATATATCAATACAAAAGTTTTGATAAAAAGACGTTATTCCTAAATATTATTAAAAAATTGCATACGTAATTATATTAAATGTTTTCGTATAAAAAGATAAATAAATATTTCCTAGTTAAAAAGGGATATTATATTGAAAAAAAATAAATATCCAAAATAAAAATTACTGTATTAGAATCAATATAAAGCCGTGTTCAGAAAACATTTAGTGTTTTACCAGATTTTTTACTGTGATGATTTAGTATTTAATTAAACTTATTTATCATAACTATTTTCCTCACTAAGCCTGAACTTTCAGTTTCAGAGTACTTAGATCTATCAATCTGCTATGCCAAACTATTCTAGTTTCATTGAGAAAATATAATTCGGGTTAATCGAATTAATAAATTTAGTACCAATACTGACAATTGAACAGTTTTGGAATTTTTTGGTAAAAGCAAACATAATTTCTACTCGAACTTCTAGATAAATTTAATTAACTTATTTGGTTAATGCTATTAGAAATTAATTTTAATGCATCAAACATTATTTAAATATTAGTAAATTACTTGTATTCTATTAAAAGAAATTTATAGTAATTTTCATAATCTTTTAACAGTTTATAAATGTTTTTTTTTATTTAAGGGTTACAAAGAAAATATATCGTTTACATCAAGTTACAAAGTACTAGGAAATTCAGACGAAAACATTTTTTATAATACAATCTTGCCTTTTTAAAATTCTCATAACAGTAAAACAATCGTTATCTATTGGCTAAAGTTTACCGACAAAAACACGTTTTATTAGATCGGTGCGTTATTTTCACATCACAGACTGTGATACTTTAACATCAACTTGGTTTTGTGACAGATTAATTTTATCGAATCTTGTCCCTTGGGATGTATCAATATCCAAAGTGAACTTCAGAATGTAACTTTTCTCTTTCGGGACAGAAATAATTACCGGGGACTTATGATGTACCAAAGAATTCTCTGACAATTAACCGTAGAACGTCTGATTTAAAAACTGCCAAAAAATTAAGAGTCAAAGAAATGGAAAGATTTCATTTGAAATTGTAAAAACATTACGTGTAAATAATTTTTACAATAACTCAATTAGTAAAATAAAATCTTTTCTATGCGAGTTGTTACATAACTAAGTATTGAATGCCGTATTATAATACATATAAAAATAGTAAGCTGTGTGTAAAAATAGCAGGGTCCATTTAAAGTACCGTAACATATAAAATTATAATTGAGTCATAAATTATTTAAGGTTTGTAACATTATGTTCCCTACCCTAACTCGTGTGAAACTCGCGTGATATAAAAAATGAAATTAAGTATATAATTAACTTTTAATGTTTGTAGGAAGGTATTGGTTTTGAAAGCAGAAAGCTTGTTATGAGCAATATTTATATAGCATGTAAATAAAACTTTTTGTAATGATTTATTTACAGTATAAAGTAATATAGGATAATTCAAGGAAATATAAAAATAACATAAAGCTAATGATAATATTAAAGTAATATTTATATAGTAAACGAATACGAATGATCTGATTTGTATTGCATGAATCTAAATATATTGAATCCAACGTATATTTATAACGCATAAAACACATAAAAATATAAATTAAATTAAAAAAAATTGTAATGTTTATATTTATAAACTTATGATGGTTAATATTGTGAATAACTTTAATTTCATAATAAATAATTCTTGTTAATAAAATGGTTTTAAAAAAAACTATATTAGCATAACGTGTTTATAAAGTAATTTTGCTTAAAACATCACATAAGAAAAATTGTTTTACATTTTAGACAAAGGAAAAACGTTTTGAAGATTAAAATTTATAAAACATTTTAGTACGATTTACGTGTGTAGAATTATTTTTATTGTTTGGAATAAGGTGTTGTAATTTATTTGTTTATCAAATTTGCTTCAATGGAAATAAAACTATATTGTTTTTTGTTTAATAATATTACCAATTGGTTCATAATACACTAAGAAAAACGTTTTGCTAAAAAACATTTAGAAAGATTAATGGATTCACGTGTAGTCGTATTCATAGCAGTTCAAATTTAAACTTATTGATACATTATGACAAAATTATTTATTACATTTATTTATTACAGCACTGTTTTTTACATAACAAATCTTTAGAAATATTTTTGTATAAAATGTTGACTGAGTGTCGTGTTTACTATTTATTTAATTCAATTCAAATAATATATTTTGATTATACATTCGATACAACTGCGGATGGTATTTTTATAATTCATCGCAAACAAATTTCGATTCTTTTTCAACTTCCTGAAACTTAATAACAGGTTTGATATAGAGTCTATTAGTACACAGACGCAAATTTTACAACAAATACGTCGCAGATTTATGCAAAAGTTTTATAAATGTTTGTCAGTTGTCTGGTAGTTGGACTTTTATTTCGCTTCAAGCTGATCATAAAATTTTCTTAAAAGCGGCAATAATTAGGGGCGCTGTTTAACATTACGGAAATATTGAAAAGAGTAATTGATTTGGTTAAATGGCTTCTTTGACGATAAGCTTGCGGAGGCAAATTCAGTTGTGGAAGTTTGCATCAATCGTGAACTTGTTTACAACTATGATCAATTTTGTAATTTACGTTACACGTTGGTGAAAACATTGTAATTATGACATTAAGTTTAAAACCAACTAAGCTGTTGTGCCGAATGAAATTTAACTTTGCGCATTTATTATGAGACGATCATGCGTCAACAGTTATTTTTGATTGGTCCGGCTTATTTTTGTCGCGCAGTTTATTAAAGTAGTTGTACAATCTGTACCAGTCAAATGAATGTCAAAATTTTAATCAAATTTTTTCATCCCAAATTAATTCTGCTTATAAGCAAAATAATTTGTTTAATAATTTATAATAATACCGAATTGATAGAATATTTATTTGAAATATAACTATATCAGATCTTTTTTTGATTTAGATTTATATTATCTAATAAATATTGTAACATTTTTATAATTGTTAAAGATTAAATTAGCAAAAAATTCTATTATATTATAACTTTGTGCGACCAATCTAGGTTTTTAATATATGAAAAAAATCAATTTGTTCAATGATATTGTTTCAATTTTCGATCAAACAATTTTGAATAAAGATTATTTTTAATTCATGGAAATGAATTACCCTGAATGAATATAGCATTTATTTTGAGTTAAAATATTCAGAATTTAAATAAAAACGAATTTTCAGAGAAGAGGACGATAATTGTTTGAATACTGTTGCTTTTTTTCGATGCATTTTGTACCATTTAATTAAGACTCTTAACTCGAAGCTAAATATACTTGTTGTGTGAATATGAGATTTATTTGGTGATTGATATAAATTACTAATGCGTTCATGCAAAATTATTTTATTTGAAACAAAGCATCATTTATAAAAAAATGGATAAAACTCCTTTTTATAAGAACTTTTGTTTATTTTTTGCCTTGTGGTTATAATTTTTTATATGTTTAATTCAAATTTTATGTTAAATAACTAATATTTCATTTGTATAGTTACCTCAAATTAGTGAACATAAATCTAATAAAATAGTCAATTTTTTGTAACAATATTTCTGTAAATGTTTTTAAGTATCTTGCGTTCGAGACAGGTGACTCCTTTTTTACTTAAATTTGTCATCTGAGATAATCAATTTCTCAGTTAAAATTATTATTTTATACGACATTATTTATTATGGATTTGGCAAATTAATGAAAATTGACCCTCGCCATTGCAGAATTCATTATTTAAATCCGACAACCGAACATCAAAGAGATTATTATTATTAATTATTGCGATAATTAATTAACATGTGTTTATTAAAGAACTTCACGAATATATCATGCGGTCTGATTTCATAGTGGTTCGAATATAATTGTAAAAATTAAATAATTTAAAGTAAAAGAATTTAAGATAAACTTAATAATTTACCGTGAAATATGTAATTCCAATGTTCCTTTTGATATAGTGAAATAATTCAATTTTCACTAAACTAGAAAGGACAATTGTTTTTATGAAGAATTTATCTCTTTACATTACATTCTCGTAAATTCATCAATTGATAATTCATTTTATAAATTGCTTTAAAATTTAATGTCAAATTTTTTATATTTGTTATTAAGACATGTGAATAAGTAATTTTAAAAGTTCAATCTTACGGAGAAAACTCATTTTCTTCTTCATTTGTATTTCAATTTATACGTGTCGTACATACATAATAATCTATAGAAAAAAAATTGCAAACTAAAGTGTATCAATTAAAACATAGCGGCAGAATTGATGACTTTGCGTCAAAACAATTTAATATTTAAATTTAACAATTAATTTCCTTCATTTATTACGACGAAAAATAAAAACGCGGCAATTGTGATTCACGGACGTAAGGTCATCAATCACGAGGCGCGGCCAGTAATGTTGCAAAATTGATTCATCAAGCAAAGTATGCAAATCGATCGTACGGGATCTTGTTTAATGCAAATTCCGAGAAAAAAAAAGATAAATAGAAGAAGAAGAAGAGGAGTTGGAAGAAAGTATTCGCAAGAAGCTTGCGAAAGCTCAGCATTGACGAATTATTTTGGTCCGCCGACGGGAGAAGCGGAACGCCTGACATCTGCTCGCAATTTCTCATCAACGAAAACAAAGTGCATCGAGAGCTTTTTACTTTTCTGGCGGCACGCCAGTGGTTTTCTTGAAGTCGCCGGTGGCGCACCGCGGGGGATCCCCGCGAAACGAGGATACGCCGCGAATTCGCGACGGCCGAAAGATTAACGACGATCCGGGATTAATTGGCCGGGCGCGCGCGACTCGATGAAATTCATTTCGGCCGGGGGTGTGTACACTGAGAAAAATGAAATAGTATATTTATCAATAAATTCTGGGGTATTGAACCTATATGTACTCTGTAGGTGTAACTGTAATATTTTATGGAAAAACTAAGTATATGGAATGCATACAGTTCTATAAACATAGAATACTATACAATGTGTATAGAAAAAATTCCCAAAAATTATAAGTGATACACATACAAAGAACGTATAGGTTCAGTATTCCAGGATTTATTGCTAGATATGCTATTTATTTTTCTCGGTGTATCGGTTCGTCATAATTTGCGCGGCTGCGAGCTTGCCACGAAAATGTACCTCGAATACATCAACGTGGTCATTCTTTCGAAATAATGGCCATTTTCAGCGAAGCAGCTTTAAGTTGTTAAAGCGGCCGTGTATATACGCGAAATTAATAGGGCCTCGCGCGCGCGCGGATAAATTACGTACAAAACTGTGCACGTAACAATTTATTTGTAAACCAATTAAGATTGGATGGGGTTCGAAATAATGTCATGGGTTTTGTTATAAATAAACGCTCAATTTTTTTGTCGTTAAGAAATTTGCTCTCTTTGAAATTTCTTTATCATTTGGCAAAACAAGCTTCAATATGTATATTCAAATTTGATTTTGTATTAAATATTGCAATTCGAACTGAATTTGAGTTTAATTTGAGTTTAAATTAATTACAAATAGAAAAGTTACAGTTTGATAACAAAAATGTTATCATAAATTATAATTTTTTTTCCAAACTGTAATAAATTACTCATTCATTGATAATCATTCAACAGCGACCCAAAGGAGAACTTTTCACTTTTATTATTGACGTAGGTTTAATGTAAGCGTACTTTATATCACTGAAAATAAATTCGTCATTAATTTTAACCTCGTGGAAGTAATAAAAACTGAATAATGTTTGTTTAAATAAATTTTAATTAAATTAGGTCAATAATACTTGAATGAAAATTGTTATGAAGGTAATGGCAACTCCACAACGAACTTTGATGAATATAATTCAATAGCGTTGATTCAGATTCGATATATTTTTATCAGTCGGGATCCTTTTCGAGCAAACTGAAAGGCTTCATAAATCATTAAATAAATCGGTTTAAAGCTATAATCCACCGATTAGTCAATTGTTGATCAATAATTTGCAATAAAATTTCAAAACTAAATAAAATAATCCGATTACTTGTTTCGATCAAAACATAAAATTCAATTTATGATTGTGTAAGTAATTGAAAATCGTAGAATTTATTATTTCAAAACAAATGCCTACATATTAATAGATACTTTGATAAGAGTATGGAAATTGTCGAGGAAAATAGTTTGGCAAGAGTATGGAAATTGTGTGAATTGTGGATGGATCAAATCTAATTGATATGTCGGGATATCCCAACTGGCCATCGTTAGTTATTTAAATTACTGATTTTCTTTTTTTAATTTACACTTGTTAGACTGTTTTTTTTTACTTTAATTGTTAGTCTAAAATTTGAACATGTCTGGACTGATCATGGACATACTAACCAGACTTATTTTATTTCAGTAAATAAATCACTATTGGTATCAGTCAAATATTTCAATAAATAACGTGAAAATCCTCAATCAATAATGTAAACTCAGTAGACAATATTAGTTTTGATGTAGTTTAATTAAAGCAGCCGTATAATTCTTTTGGGTAGATCTTAATATCACAATACAAAATTAAATTCATTATCAAACGTTTGTTCGCAATTCAGATTCAGTTCGATATATGTCGTTTTGAATGGGGGGTATTTCGTCTGGCGAGGGACCGGGTTCTATTGGTCCGAACCACTTTTGTATTTCGCCGAGACTTTTACCGTGAGTATTTGGCACGAACGTCGCTGCCAAAATGGATCCCATCCAGCAAAAGAGCGCGAAGAGGAAGAGGGTTTTGGTCATACCGAGGGCACCGTATACTTCCCCGAAGTACATCGTGGAAAATAGAGATATGAGCCAGCTAAAAGCCGCGAAGCTTGAGGCGGCCGTTATTTTCATTTCCTCCGGAAAACTGTCGCCCAAAATTGACCAAGATATCGGGCCGACGCCGATATTGAAGGAAGCGAATAGTAGAATGATCAGCACGGGCGGCATCCAGTAGTAAACTTCCTCAAATTCAATATCTTTCACTCGGACGTGGAAATACCAACCTAGTTTCAGAAGTACACAAGAAACATTTATTTCAACGGGTACAAGTTTATGTATAAACAATGTGTCAATGATTACGAGATTCAATTGCAATATTGTTTATTGTATAATAGAATAGTTGAGACCAATGATAATATTCTAATCCAAAGAAAAATATCATTTAATTTAAATATGTTGAAAGGCTTTTTTAACTGGTACAAAATGTAGAAATTAAACATTATAAATTGCTTTTGAACCATGTCAACGAAGGTCGCAATTGTACGTAAAATTTGAAGAAGAATGACGTACCGAGAAGTATCAAAAACACTCCCATCATTATGGAGGACACCGTTAACAATATCCGACGTCCGACAATATCGACTAAAATTGCTGCAAGGATACAGGAAACAATCTGAACCGCTCCTACAACGATGGTCTGCTGACTTCCGCTCATGTCTCCGGAACCTCCCACATTGAAAACCGTTAGAGCGTTCGGTATTATGACGTTGATACCACTCAACTGTTGCGTAATCATAACGCAAAAGCTGACGAAAAACGATCGCAAAACTTGACGATTTGTCATCAATTTCAATAGACTCTGCAACACATTTACCCATGATTATTATTATTATACTTCAACGAATCACAATACCGACGTTATAGCTTCAATAAAACATAATAAATTCAATGAAACGTAACCAAATTATTGTTATAAGCGTACGTATATGAACGAATATATATCCAATAGTACAATATTGTACTACAGGGGCCCTTAAATTAGTATAAACGTTTAAAATTTGTTTAAAACATTACATTAAAATAACGGGTCAAAAATAATAATTATTACTTTAAACTATTTTCCGTTAAAAAATAATGTTTAAACTGAACATCAATCAGAACATATTATATTTTCAATTACACGTTTAAAGACAGCAATACATGTTTTAAAAGTCATGATGTTTAGTTTTTAATTTATTTGTACTGAATTTTAAAGGTTCCTCCGGAATTTTTTTCAATAATTTGACATGGAATTGCCAATACTATACTAAATAATTAGTTTATTGTCGCTAAAAATTTTTGCAGCACTTTGCTATATTCCTTACAATTTTTTTCTAGTTTTAAGTAAAATGCAAATAATATTAAATAAAATGCAAATAATTTTAAGTAAAATGCAAATGATCGAACAACACGGTTTTAAAGCAAATCTTGTTCCACTCACACGGGGCGAATTTTTCGCGGAAACGTACTGCTGAAGCTCCCGCATTTCTTCGGCGATCAGGTGTTTCCCTTTGAGCCATCGCACGGAACGGTAAGCGTTACGCTCGTCACTTTGGTTTAAAAGGTGAACCGGGCTTTCCGGGATAAAATTGATCATCGTGATGGAGACGCAGGTGACCCCGCAGAGCATGCTGTACCGCCAAATGGTCTCATCTTCGTCGATTATGTGCGCCACCAAATACGCGTAAAAAATGCCACAATTCACCAGCAGATGGAAAAAGGTCTGCAGCCTGCCCCGGATGTCTTTGTCCGCGATTTCCGACACGTAGAGTGGTGCAAGAACGCTGTGCGCGGCACCGCACATTCCGCAAATCACTCGACCAATTACGAGCGAGGATATCTGAAAGGGTTAGCGAATTTTTTGAGAGGTTACGGAAGTGCTTGGAGCTTTTCAAATAAAAGCTTTTGATCAAAGTGGGTTAGATAAAAGCATTTTATTCATGAGCCCATAAAAATATTGAAAAATTTAATAATTTTGGCTTTGAAGTTGTCGAAAAGATTGCTCCAATTTTGTTGTAAATTTTTGACGTACAAAATTTAATTACAAAATTTAATTACAATAAAAATTTAATTACAATAAAACAATAGAAATATCGGATTTCGCGTAAAAAATGAATTGTTAAAAAACTATGGCAAATATAATGAAAATAAAATAAATATATATTAATCATAAGTGTCACTTTAAATATGATGCATATCGCAAAGCCAAGCGGACACTTGCTTTTTGATCAGCCAAGCAAATGAAAGTCCATCCGATGATGAAAAGTGGAATTGTCAGAAACATGGTGGTAGTATGACTAAGGTGTTTGAGAACAAGTGGCAAGAAAAGTACTCCGAAGCTGGCGCCGATGTAAAGTCCGCCTCCTACGAGATTTATTTCGGTCGCGGTGCTGTTCTTAAGCGTGTTCCTTAAGATGCCGCCTGCGCTGGAATGCCATCCGATCGCGACACCCAGTGCGAAGCCACCCAGAGAAGCTGGAAGTCACCGATAACGTTACAACTGACTCATCGCGCCTCTATTACTTTTTGTAACTATTTTCAAACGACATCAAAATGATATTTTTGTTACCCCGCGGTTAAATAAATATTAAGGTTACCGCTCGTTCTTGTTTTATTTTCACGCTTTCACATCAATTCAAAGCTTCGAGCGTGATCTGAATCTGCTTAATTTCTCTTTTCTTTTACGTTTATTATTAATTTGACAAATTTGTTCTCCGTTTCTTATTTTAAATTCTAAATACATTATTTAATGGATTCGCTTTTAAATTCTTCTTTTTTATTTATATTCTTAAATATGGCTTTTCCAATAAATAACTGAAGTTGAAGGAAGTAAAACTAGAAAAGAAAAATATAAAAAAGAAAATAGAAATATAAAAAAGAAACTTTCTAACGGTTTAAACATGATACATTGACTGAAATATTCGCTTTTCATTTTTACAAATTTTTTCATCGTTATTCAAAACTTCTGGGTTTTTACCTACTGAACGACGCAGTTTCTGAAATCTTTTACTACGTTTTTCTCTCAAGTTACAACACGAAGTTACTGTGTCATTTTAATGCAATAATGAAATAAACTTTTCAAGTTGAATGTGCAACGATAAAAACTGACCCAAATATGTGATTTCATAAAATACTTTTATTTTACTAGTATATCGATGTTTGTTTTATTGACATCTTCAAATTTTCATGTAAATAAAGAAAATATAAAAAGAATATTATTTTTAGATGTAAACATTAAATAAACGTGAGACTTGCTATACTGTAGCTAGACGTATGTCGTATAACAATTGTTTTTGTTTTAACCTTCAATTACTTCAATTGAAAAGTTTGTCAAGTTTATGAACATAAATGTACGATAATAATAGGTCGCACAGATATTGATATAAAGCTGCGCTTTAATATGCAGACTTCGAAGGAGATTAAATAAAAATATTATTTTTTATTGGATAGTTGTTATGTGAAATATAATTTAAGTCTGTTACATTTATATTTTTTTATATAAATTTAAATTATTACACTCTTTTTTGAAGACAGTGTATTTCTGACGAACAATTTTTAATTTGAACAAAATATTTAATAATTTTTAATCTTATGTATAATTCGAAAAGTTAAGAAAGCTATTATATAACCTCAAAATGAACAAAACAATACTTGTATCAACAGTGCACAAGATTTCTTTGGGATTAACAAAAAATAGTATTTGCAATGTCTTTTTTTCACGTCTTTCCATCTTTGTTATGCCAAAAACGTTGCATTTTTTATATTAAAACGCATTAAATTGAAAGACATTTAGCAAGATGCATTCAGTAACAATTCAGATATTAATTTCCTTCGACAGAAAAAAATTCGTCAAATTTTATATCAAATTTCAACTGCAAAAAGTTCTCATTAAAAAGGAAAAAAAAAGAAAAGAGAAACTGCTTTTAAGTATGAAGAATATACTCTGGTTAAAGAACGAAATATAATTTCCCCGGACGCATTAATATTTGCGACCTTTCCTTTTTCTCCCCCCTTTACTTTTTTGTTATTAATTTTGACGTACCGATAAAGGCGCCGACGTGTTGATTTAACCTTTTACACTGCGGCGAGCGGCTGTCATTGATCGGATAGGCCATCGAGGACATTTTCTTGCGCGATCAGCCTGATTTCAGGCGATTCAATCGCATGACTGCTTGCGAAACCGCCTCCAGTCCGAACTTGGCTCTTGTCAAACAAAACCGTTTTAACGATCACGCGCTCATTTGTCCCGCGATTTAACGTCGTCTTTATCGCCGGCTCGCTCACGTTTCTTTTTTTCTCTCTCTTCTTCATCTTTTCTTTTTTATTGTATCCTCGAAATGTCGATGAAATTACACGTATCGTTTTGTCATTATGCGATCGCGTTTTCGCTTTTCGACGATCGTTCGACATCATTTTGACGATTGTTTATTGTCATGTAAAAGTCCCTAGTTTATTCGCGATGGTAATTTTATTGCGCATAATCTCGCAAAATGCGCGCCCGTAATGGGTTATTAATGTAATGACTTCTGCATTTCAGTTCCACTCTTTCGTTTCGATTTTCGCCGGTAGTTATTTCAATCGATTGATTGACGTTTAAGGACAATTAGCGAGTTTGGGAATTTGATCATTTTTGTTTTTACCCAATTCGTGTTTCTGTTGTGAAATGGAGTCAGTTTTTTTATTTCATAAAGTTATTGGAAATGTTCGACTTATATTATTGAAAATTAATTTGTTTAATTTATTGTCTTTTTACTCTAATTTTCGTATTACAAACAAATGAGATTAATATATTTATGTAATTAATAGATGTTTATATAATTGTATATATTGTAATATGTCGAAGCAATGCCTTGCAGAGTGTTAGGAAATCAACGTTTTATATAATTAATTCAAATTTATTTTGTAAATAATCAAGTAGAAATGATCCACTTATAATTATTAATAAAAATAATTTATTGAGATTAATAAGTGAAATGAAGTATGGTTCATAAAACTGACGTATGGGGTGCGTTAATTTTTAAGTTTATTTGATGGTGTTTTGAAAGCAAGCATAAATTCAGTAATATAGTGACTATAATATTTGAGAGTAAATATAAATACCCATAACCCAGAGTGAACATCAATTCAATAATGTATTGTAAAAAGATATATATGCCTTTCTACACTTAGATTAAGATTAAAGATTGTTTGAAAGTCATTCTTATTTGATAACGTTTCTAAATCATGCTTTAATTTTCATTGAAAGGCATTCCATGGTTTACAAAGTACTTGTTTTATTTTATACGTAAATAACTCTCTATAAGAATAATTCATGAACATGTAACACGGTTTATATTTGTTCCTTCTAGTTTCGTTTAGTTTTTTCTTACGGGAGAGTAAACCCACTCTAATAGCCAACTTCAGGGATAATGAAACGGCAATTTCAGAGCGTTACCAAAA
The DNA here is from genome assembly GCA_022817305.1 of Leptoteleia sp. ZL-2020. Classification (NCBI taxonomy): domain Eukaryota; kingdom Metazoa; phylum Arthropoda; class Insecta; order Hymenoptera; family Scelionidae; genus Leptoteleia; species Leptoteleia sp. ZL-2020. Next base: position 13,694 of record JABFPN010003296.1, read on the forward strand.
CTTTTAAACGCTGCACTCTATACTTATATATGAGTAGCTATACGCCCAAGTAGTCTATGAAAAAAAAAAAAGAACATTCATGTATGTACTATATATATCTGCCACTTCTTGCACATGGCAAAGCACCATGTGTTTATAACTTACGCGCGCAAGGATCATTGCCATGTACTGAGCTAGAAGATCCCGAAGAAGTAGAACTTCTCTCGTATGTTCTTCAGAGTACACACATTTTTCCCCTTTTTTATTGAAATTTTTACATTTAAAAAGTAGCGAGGAAAGTTTATTTTGAAAGATTAAAGTTCAAAGAGATTTACGCTGAGAAAAAATGTTGGAGAAAAATTATTATATTCTATCAAAATATGAGTACAAATAATACTTTCTTGTCATACGTACACGGAGAGAAAAAAAATATTACTTTTTAATAAAAAGTTTACTAGTTTGGCATTATGCTGGCAGAATATCATTATATGGCAAACCAATTGAATAAAATTTATTAAATTAGTTTATTAAAAATAGTAATTCCATTCGTATTATAATAGTTTCGTACAATTTAACAATCTGTTTATTAAATTTTAGTAAACCGTTTAATAATTGGTTTATGAATGACATAGACAATTGATTAGCGACGCTGATGAATAGCGACATCGAACGGTCAAAACATGAAATAAAGTGTTTGTCAAAAATTAGAATTCAGTTTATTAAAATTTGTAATCCCTGGTCTCTTAATTTTTAATATTCTTTTCTCTCCGTGTAACTATGATACGTTAATAGATGTTATGAATTGTACAAGTTATTATAATCCAGTATAATAAAAATGATGGTTTATTTTATAACCTCTTTTAAACTATCATTTAAGCATGACAAAAAGATACCATTTGTCCCCATTTTCAGATATAGCATAACAATATTTCGTATCCAAATTTTTTTCTCAGTGTACCAGAAAGTGTCCGCACTAAATTTCCAGTACTTGTGCAATGAAATAAATTTCAAGTTTCGAGGCAAGTAATCGAGGAATGGTATCATACACTGAGAAAAAAATTGGGATAAAAATTATTATACTAAATGTAAAAAGAGGGACAAATGACATCTTCTTGTCTTAGTTAATATACAGTTTAAAAGAGGTTATAAGAAAAATGAACATTTTTATTATACTGTATCATAGTAACTTGTACAATACTGATAATCTCTTTCAAAATATTGCAAGAATTGTAATTTGTCCCCATTTTTACATTTAGTATAATAATTTTTATCCGAACTTGTTTCTCAGTGTAGATATTCCAATGACACTGATTTTATTGACGGGTTAATTTATTTGTATAGTAATTTTCATTATAAATTGTCAGTAATTTTGTTACGTATAACAATAAGAAAGTAGAAAATATTATTCAATGAAAATTAATTGAGAAAAAAATAATTTATAACAAATCTTTTCGATTCACGAAAGTTCAGTTGTATCTAATTAAATATCGATCTTGGGAATGTGGGATTTATAGCAGGCATGTAATTAGGGGCGCCAAGGTTATAGTTAATATTCGCTCGGTCGCACGAAATAAAGCAATTGTCCCGTGAAAATAAACTATCGTTTGCCGTGTATGCAGCTTGGGAAAACACTTGTTTTGCATGCGCTTCAAAAAAGTCGCCGCAAATGGCAACTATTTTGATTGATAATTGCCAGCACCGTTTTGCTGGCACTGGTGCACTGGTGAATATTTTTCGGCGACAAATTTTTTGGTTTCCGCTTTAAATTCGCGCTTTATTATTGTGGCTTTCGCGAGCGTGCGAGGCTCGGTGTGAGAGTGAAAAGGGTAATCTTTATGTTTGCGATAATAAATAAAAATTTCGTGGAAGACCGTAGCTGAAATTACAACGAATCATGTCGGAAATGCAAAAAGTTAACTGGCCTCGAGCAAGGAGTTAATTTATTGATGAACACTCGCACGTGTCAAAATGACTGCAGAAAAAGCGGACACGGTGAACGCTTACGATACGCACACGTCGTCAATATGCTCTGTGTACAATTTTTCTTTACATAAATCTGCGACTTTGTTTTAAGAAATTGACATCACACGTAGTTACAATTTGTTTTCAGTCTTCGTTCCAAATTTCATGACATAGAAATGTTGGTTTAAACATTTCTTTCTATCATTTTATTTGGATTATTGAAGATATGTTTATTTTTAATAAACAAAACGTTTTTTTATATATAAATATATTTTATAAAAATACGCCATTTCCTAGTTAAAATGTGAAATGCATTTTATAAAAATTATTTACCGTAAATGAGGATAATGATGATCGATTTCACGAAGCAAGATCTCTTCATTTATATTGAAAACTTGATTAGTGCTCGCAATATTATGCTTACATTATTACGTTTATATTATTTCTATAATATAGGCTTTCGTTTGTTAATTTATTACGAATTTCTTGCATAATAATACGACTACTAATTTTTTATATAATATTGATATTCCATAATATACATGAATCGTTATAATTAGTATTAAACATATTGAAGAGAAAATTATAATATGCTGGGAAATGTTGTTGCACATTTGATTATTTATAAATATGAATTGAACATGAAATCATTCAATGGTTAGATAAAGATAGGTTATAGAGTGTATTAATCCCAGTAAACATTAACCGAGCGGTAAGCGGGCATGTATCGGTTCGCCAACCAGGGGCCTGGTTAGGTAGCGTCATCCTTCTAAGCCCCTGGCTAGCAAACCATTACATGTCCGGTTACATATAAACATATAAATTCAATAACATTTATTTATATTTTGAAATGCTAATACTCTATAATCTAATAGTAACAATATTAGATTTTTTTTTAAATGTAATCGTACTTAGCAAATTATAGTAATTTGAATATATGCAGTTTAATATATAGAAATATTAAATTTTTACTGAAAAGGACCATTTAAAATGACGATTGAATTTTAATTCTACATTTAGTTGGTTTTTTTGTAATTTTTCAATTGAAAAATGTTAGAAACATAGATTATTAACAACGAAAATGCAACAAATATCTGACTAAATTGTTAAATCTTATATTCCGTTATATTACATTGATACATACGTTATACAAATTCCATAATTCTGCAATTTACAGATAGTTGAATAATATTAACCGATAGAACGTTATAGACATTCTGGTCAATTATTATTTTCCGCAATATAATATGAATTATAACGTGAGATTTGAACATTTATTTTTTGCGACATAGTTAAAATATTTTCATATTTTTACTAAAAGACGACAGACTTTTTATGCGCTTTATAGATTATATAAAAAGATCCGTGTAATTTTAACGAAATTTCGATTAAATGCATTTAATTAAACTACCTTCGTAATGATTCTCTAACTGACTTAATTCTTATCAAAGGGGTATTTAATAATAAATGTAAAATCGCCCTTGCTTGCTACGCCGAAAACTTTAAAGCTGTTTAACTAACCAACAGCGGAATTCACGAAAAGGGTCAAAGTACGCTGCACGAATTCGCGGTGAGATTCACTGACACGACGCGGTTCGATTGGTGCAATCGTGCACCGCGTTTGCCGCATTGCCGAAGAAACGTTCGCTTCGCACGAAACCAAGTGGCTGCGATATGGAGAACACTGCGCTATAATAACTTTTTTTTTCTTCACTTTCTAGCGCTCGCGTCTATCGTACTTTCAGCTTAAACATTTTGATCAATGTATCGGCCACTTCAAACGCTTTTATTCATTTCGTCCCATATTTTTTTTTTTTGTTACGTATACTTGTAAAAGCTAATTTTGTGTAATGCGAAAGCAGCGAACCTTTCGCATTCAATCGCACGGCTCCATTCAAATATTTAACACGTGGGAATTCGCAAAATTAATGAAAGTCGCAATTAATTCATCATACCGGGTTGGTTGCAACGTTGCATTTTGTTGCAAATCAATTATTGAATGCGCTCGATGCGAAATGATCAAATCGAGTCTGTGAATAAAAAATTGTAAATGAAAAGTAGACCGTAGTAATTGTGGGACCAAATTTATTCGGCGAGGATTGACAGGATTTAATAAAATTTAACAATGAATGATCAATATGAAAGTGTCGGCGGTAATTAAATATAGAAAGTTTGACAATAAAAAGTAATCAAAAGAATTAAATGAAGTTCGGGGCTTGCAAATAGAATGCATTAGTTAAACATTGATCGTTGACTTGAAAATATATAATCATATATTACGTGGAGATACTTTATTTATATGATTCCACGTAATATTTTTATTCGCATATTAAAGTTTTGCAAATAAAATATTGAAATATTATTACAAGGAATTATTACATTAGAATTACTAGCAAATTGAATGATTTTACATTTCAACATGTAAATCTTATTATTTACATATGTTAATTATATAAGAATATTTTTTTCTCTTAGTGTATATAGGTATGCAAATGAAATTATTATTATTGACAAATAATTGTCGTATATTGTATAATATTATTATCATGAATTATGTAATTTTATATGATACGTTTTTCATAGATATGACATCCTGTATCAATCATTTTTCATCGCTTGTTATTTTTAATTGTTCATATGGTTCCAAAACAAGACAATATTCGAATTCGAATATTAATCATTGGCCTTTGTAACTCTTATTTTAATTGGCGCGAAAATGGTACTCTTTCAGTAAATAATGACTTTTAGTGGTAAATTGAGCTTGAAGTAGCGTACAATTAACTTTTTACTGTTGGTATTAAATTTCACTCCGATTAGTTTATATCGTATTATTGAGCTTGCGAACATTGTTAAGCAACTTCAATATCTATATATATAAAAATCAATGCCACTTTTCGTTGTAATTTTATAACTCAAGAACGGGCTCACCTATCCAAACCAAATTTTTAGGGTTTGTTCGTACTATTTAGTAGATGGTTTATGTGAAGTTTGCAT
>JABFPN010003297.1:0-18626 GCA_022817305.1 Leptoteleia sp. ZL-2020
TCATATTTATAGATAAAACCGAAAATTTTCCTGTTAAAAAACGGTAATTTTTATCAAAAGACGGACATGTGGCTCAAATACAGTTAAAAACAGTAATTTTTTCTGTTATATTTTTCTCAGTGTACAAGGACAATTATTAACAAGGATGTATAAGGATATAAAAATCCTCAATGAAGAACAATTATTTAAATATCTACGGAAAATAAATTTGTCTAAAAAGTAAACAGTCGGTATAAAAGCAGGAGAATAAATTCAATTAAAATACATCATACGAGTTGGCTTGGGAAGGTGTCTGAAAGCACAAAGGAGGCGGAGCCAAGTTGGCGAAAGTGGTAAAATCATTGAAACGAAATGAATCCGGTACATAACGAGAGGCAAACAGCGTCTCGGAGTCGCGCACTCGAATACCCAAATTGTATCCCCCGGCTAAGTAAGAAAAACAGCCCCGAGGAAAAAGTAACGATAAATCGATAACGGCGAATGAGGCGGCTGGCCGTTCACGCATCGGCGTTGGCCGCACTGCGGCACTGAATTTGCCAAACTCGTGAGATCCCGTCCAAGATAAAAGAAGTTTGAATGGCCCGACTCGTGCATGATAATTCCGGCGGCCTTTGAGCGTTACAAGCCGGCGAATCTGTGACAGCGTTCTTTGCCCATCACTAATTCAGTCCCTCGTCAAGGAGTCTCTCCAACAGTTCTTTCCGTCCGCCTTCCGTCGACTTCTTTTTTTTACAACCCCGAGTCATCCGCGGCCTACTGCTCCGAATGGACTGCGCCTTATTTAACGCGCCGCTACGCCTTATTATGTATTCATCTGTCCGAGGGAGGAAGAAGGTCGAACGAGACCATTCGACCTGTCAAAAATCGCCCGAAATGTTTTGTCTTTGTTACGTTTCAAATTGCCCCGAATATATTCAAACGGGGAATACGAGTGGTCTTTAAGACGGTACATATTTTTAGACTGCAAAATTAGGTGGTAAATTAACTATGTCACGTTCAACTCGGTGAATTTTCGGATTTTTTTTTCTTTTTCCTTCTTTTTTTTAAAGCTACTGTTACATTCGGGATGGTTTTTACGAAAGATTACAGCAGTTTTTCAACGACTAATCTTTATCGAGCTGATTTATGTATGTTTGCTTACGAATGAAGGAAGTAGTCGGTTTAGTTTATCTCGGAGAAAAATTTAGTGCAGCCAACTAAAAATACTTAATTTGCTTTTTTGACAACTATGGCATAGATCAGTTAATATATCTAACAGGAGGAGTTATATCAATTTATGAAGAACGGTTGACCGAACTATAGTAATTTTTGTTCCAACTTTTCTCTGTTTGTATATCTCATATATGTGACGTATATGTTGCTCTTTTCATAGGTATATTTCATTTTCTTATGGTAGTTTTTATATAAGGATGTTATTCGTTAAAATGTTGAGCATGTAGTAATTTTTGCAAATTACAAGCCTAGTTTCAAATAAATATAATTATTTAAAAATTCTTATCAATCAGTAAGTTTAAATTTATAATGATATTCATTAATAAAAAAGCTTATTTTTGCAGAAATGATTTGATAAGCCAGATGGATTTAGCTTTGCATTTACTTATTAAACTTATATTAACTAGCGAATAAACTTTTCTACTTCTTTTACAAGTTAATTTATTGCGCAAATTCAAATAACCGACAGAAAACCGTATTCTATGAATGATAGTTAGATCCCTATGAATTAAATTTGAGAAATCAATTGAATATAAATTCAACTTTATCAATACTCAGATGTTAAAGTGAATCTTTATTATCTTTACGATTCGTAATGAAAGTCAAGCCGATATACACCGTATAATTTTGTTTACAAAGAAAGAGACATTGAAATTCGCCGCGTTCTGAAATATTGATTATACAATTTAACGCTGACAATAATTATTTGTCTGCGCGATAAAAAATTCAGGAGGAACGTGTAAAAACTCGGCGACGTAGTGAAATTTATAACTTTTTCATAGTTTAAAGTGGAGCTAACATATAAAGCGCGACACAAAACACCGACGATGGCAAAAGAGCTGGAAAATATTTAAAGTATCTCCGCAAAGGTCTTTCTCGCTGAAGCTTCTGGAAGAATGCGAAGATAATGTATGTTTAGTTTGGTCAAAAGCCGCGGAAGTGACTTTCAGATAATTATCCTGGCCTTTTGGGAGCGCGCGATTTTCTTGGTATATCTCGGAGCTATAAATATTCCCGGGTTTGATCAATTTTAAATCAGTTTGAAAAATTTACATACGATCGAGCATACGTGCGGCTAACGATAAAAACAAAATTCCCAACATACGGAATATTTAATGGAATGCCCAACACTTCGCCCCTAGTCTATTGTTTAAACAAAATTATTTTCACGTCAAAACGCGCGATCCAATTCTGCATTTTATCTCGCGGGGCCATTATTTCGGCATAAAGCAAACATCGGATGATAAAAGCGCTCGCTGATACGTGAATCGCGCGAGTTTGCAACATTTTGCGGCGATTCAAAATTTACATGTCGAAATGTTATTGCCACTGTGAATTAAAGGCGTCATAAAGTGGCCTGCCAAAATTATCCCGCACCATTGTTTTCAGTGAAAACTACGTACAGATAAAATTAGACTCGACCGTTACTCGTGTTTTCGTTGGGAGCTCGTCCGCGAGCCGAAGCCTCGTGTGTTGTGTTAAATCCCCACTTGATAATTATCACGCAAGTAAATACACGTGTTGGCAAGGTCGCAGTCGCACAATCTGCGAATGTCAATTCGACCAAACGCAGCTTCGAGAATGAATCGAAAATCAAACAGCTGAGCCACAGTATATCATACAACTTTTTGCAAAGTTGCAAAAAAAAAGAAGATATTTTCTCAGCATGGACCAAAGTCCTAGTTCCCTATTTTGTTAGAATTTATTTTCTTATATTGTTTCCTAGTAAACATGAAATATATATGTTTCATATATGTTTTAACAATTTCATATATGGACATATATGTTTTTTCTTAAATTATACATGGTTTCAATAATTTCCTGATATTGAAATCAATTATTAGCGTACATCAACCATATATGGCTGTATATGACTGTATATGAATTAAGAAAAAACATATATGTTCGTATATGAGATTGTTAAAACATATACGAACATGCATGTTTCATTTCTACTACAGATATATCACATATATGTTGATTTTTATACGGATGATTTAACATTATCAGAACTCTAAATGAAAATTAATATTATGTATCAGTTTTGTTAAGGCTTTGCCAATACAATATTATAAAGCTGATGGGGATTCAATGTGGGAAAGTAACCCTCATTTAGGTAAGAGCAGGTTGATTTATAGAACAATCTAGGTGATATTTATTTGATATACTTATAAAATATTGAACAACAATACGTTTTTATTATGGAATGAATATTAATGGAGCTTTCGTCAATGATAATGTATAAAGTTAATAAAAATGTATTACTCAATTGATATCGCATCAATGTCCAGCCATTATCTTCTGCGTATTTTTATAGAAGATATCGGTATAATAAATTGGATATGAATTTAATATTTGACTATGTATAAAACATGACTATGTGTAAAACATTATAATAAATTTTCATTCAAACCAAATTATAATATTAATTCAATATTGTAATGAAATTACTTCTAATTAAATGTATAATTAAAAACCTTTTTATATACTCTATAAATACGAAATTTAAATTCATAATAATTATTGTCAACAGCAAATAGTGAACATGAAATAATGAAATTTGATATGCAAAATTCATAATATCACTCACAGAAATAATTTAAATACTACAAATGTATGTCTTTATTTAAGAAAGGTTTAGTTAAAACAAATATAAATTAAATTATCTTGCATGGACATTAATTCGTAAGAAATAAATTAATTTATTTTATAGTCTCGACTAAATTTATTTCTTTTAACGTTTCAAAACATTGGTTTATCTTCGTCTGCACTCAAAACAAATAAATGTTTCAACTAAAAGATTATTTACTTCAAATAAATAAATCAGTTTCATAATAAACAACGCGTGTAAAATAAAATATTTATTTATTTGTATCGAATAATGAAAAAAAAAATTATCTTAGCTGTATCTATTAAATTATTTATCGGAATATCATCTTATTACAATTTAATACAATGTTATCTTTCTCTTAAAGTATTTAAGAGAAAGTATTTAATAACAGATTAATGAAAAAAAAAGATGAAATAAACAAACTTTGAATTCTTTTGAATGCTTCGTCGAGATTCTTTTTCCTTTCATCCTTTTAAACGCAACAATATCCGAGAACTTTAAACAAATCTCAAGCAACATTTTCGCCCGAATTCCTGAATCAAATTAATTAGATGAATATTTCGAAAACACGTGGGGTGTTTTTTTGATGAATTGCCTGAAATTTTTCAACACAAAGACGCGTCGCTTTATGAATGAATTTGCTTCATTAGCATCTTCGTGCATGAAATTACGCTTAAGATAAAAGCAAACTCGAAGAGAATGGGGTATTAAATTTCGATGATAAATCGACTTCTAAGCAAGGACTATCGAGAAGCGTTCGATGCGAATAGTTGCTGCGCGCGGACTAAATTACGTTTCGAGGAGCCATACAATATTGAGCCCTCTAATTCTCGTACGGACAATTAAAAGCCAGTGAATAAGGCGTTCGGCGCTTTCGCTGTGTTTTTCCTATCATCCCGACATTCGTACCGAAAACGTGACTAGAATAAACCCCGAAAATACTTCTCTCTCATTGTGTTGGTAGAAAATTGTACGATCAGAAATATGTGGTAGACACGAACAACTGTGACCGAACAAATTCGATTCAATCTGAACTACATTTTTTGAATGGCCATTGTTTTCTTAAATGGCGAATCGATATCAGAAGGCAATTAATTTATACGAGACCACGCCAACAATATGTTCCAGTCCCGAAAACAATTAAATGCAAATTTCTCCGACTGGAACAATATAACCGGAAGAAATTGAGCTTGTGATTTTAATCGCTGCTTATGTTCATTTTCAATAATAAATGTGACGAGTAATCCTTTTCTATCGCGCGGTTACGTACTCTGTGTACACTGTCGAAAAATAGTATAGTAATCCTGGACTCTATGTTTTCCTGTGTAAAATAATACTCGGCAATGTGACAAGTGGTGCCACAGTTCTGATAATTAGTCTGGTAATGTTCTTAACATTGGAGCATAATGTCTCAGAATGCCAACAAGTATAATAGCTTTCATTCTATTATTTTTCTCATTGCACTCAGTTTGGAAGAAATATGAAAATAATAATACTGGTATTTGAGATTCAATTTAACGGGAATAAAGTGCAGAAATTACGCGAGCATGTAATATGTTACGCGAATGAAAATGGTTATTATTTTTTTTCGCAAACGTCTGAGTTAGTGCCACAAAATGCGCGTACACGTGTTTTCGTTTAAGTGCAATTTCTATATTTCATTAAGTGTTAATAGCCAAATCATAATTATGCCATTAACGAATTTATTGCATGCAAACTCGTACCATTAGGTATTCATTTAAAATATGCGTAATAAAACACACGTGTTCACATGTAACTATTTGCATAAATGCCTTTCTAATAGTAATTTAATGGGCACATTAGCATAATCGAAATTTTTTTAAGGCGAGTGTGGAATGCGTTTGGTTTTTTTGTTTAAACTATACGTATTGAATCTATTTCTAAAAGAAATTTCTGGTTAATAATAATTTCGATTTGATTGATTGGAATTCGATATATGATGATATAAATTAACACCACAAAAGATTTTAAAGATGCTGTTACACTGAAAAGAAAGTGAAATTGAAAACATTTACTTAATTTAAGGATATCTCTGAAAAGTAAAGTATTTTCCTATTAATAATAGTAAAAATGATAATTAAAGTCTACTATTTTCGTATTCAAAGCTACTACAGAGCATTTAAATTTTACTATTAATTATAATGAAAACATTTATTTTTCCAATGTATCCTTAATTGGTTTTGAAATTAATAATTTATAATATGTCTTTTTTTCAGTGTAAATAAACATTTTCATACATAAAATATCACATTGTAAATTGAATATCGTAACGGAAAGTTCGTGACTATTTACACGAAAAAAAGAAGTCCAGAAATGTGACTGGCTTTCCTTCGAATGTGGATTATAAAAAGATCTTACCCATTAATTAGACGTCAAAATGTAACTGCGGAATATCGTCCGAATCAATTCAACTAGCACGTCTTATATTCATTCGGATTTCAATCAAAAAGAGATCAAATCCGATTACGACTGAATCAATCTTTTAATAACTCTTATAATAAAATGCATGAATTAATTAGAGACCGCGTTATTCGCGATTCAAAAAGAATCGTATTTCTTATTTAAAGCCAACGTTGTTATTTATTTTTCTCGTCCCGACTCGAACGTATCACGTATATTAATCACGTTTCACTTAATGTCATATAAATGAAATGCAACACGCGCGGTTTGTTGAAACTGCATCAAACCCAAAGACGAAGAAATTCATTTTATCGATGCGAATGAAATTAATGATTAATCGCAAAATAGGGATCACTAAATTATCTAATTAAATAATAATTTCTTTCGCGAAATTGTTCGTCAGTAAATTGTATATCTATTATATTAATTTCTAAACAAAAGTTGATCGAACTAAAAAAATGTTTGTTGCAGTCAGAAAAAAATATAGACCAGCTAACTAAAAATTATTTAGTTCATTAACTTTATTTGAATTATATTTACAATTTATTTATATTATATTGATTAATCCACGAAAAATAATTCTGTATTATTGAAATAATTGATACCATATATGGCCATATGCGGATTAAGAAAAAACACATAATTTTTTTACTTCCTTATATGAAATTATTAAAACATACATTAACCATATATGTTTCGTTTTTACTAGGGTTATAAAGTACATAGTCAATCATCTTGTCATATTTAACATACAGTTTAAAAGAGATCATGAGAATTGTATTTTATAGCCTCTAAGAACGTTTATTGTATAACTTCTTTTGCAATAAATAATAAATATGACACGAAAACAAACTTTATCCCTATCGTTTGATATAGTATAATAATTTTTAACATAACTTTTTTTTCAATGCAAAAATATCGCTACATTAATGTTAAAATAAAGTTCTTAGCGTCTTGGGTTTAAAAGTTAGTATTCTATTGTATAAACACATATTATATCACTATAAATACGAAACTTTACTGGAAATAATACTTAGACTTATATTCACCATCACGTGGCATAAATATGCATCGACACAGTAATAGCTCATAAGGCTTACTGTAAAAGAAGAAAACATACAAATCGAAATGCGGATTCGTGAATCAAACATAAGAGCATTGCATTATTCGACGCGAAGCGACAATAAAAGATGCATATGCGTTGCTATTTGTGCAACGCCGGAGCGAAAATAATCCAGTTGTAACGAACTTCGGCTAAATGAAAAACCGAGAAGAGATCGTTTTGCGCTTTCGAATATATTCTTTCCAGTTTCCGTTTGTCACTTTGAAGGATTACGCTTACAAACTTTTGTTCCAACATTTTCGGACACATGTACGAATAATATAAACATCAGTTACGCGATCGTAACAGTATACAAATTCGACTGAATTTATATATGGCGAAATAAAGTATTGCTGTTCGTTTCAATATCCATAATTTTCCCACGCAAATTTAACGAAATTTTTCAATTGCAAAAGTTTGCGAGAAAGTTTGATCTAAAAATTCTTTTATCAATAAGAACGTAAAATTTAAAGTTATACCAGTTTAAGATTGAAAAAAATTTCTTTCTCGACGTGTTGTTCATAATATTTTTTTTTTGAGACAGTATAAAAGTAAAGTGCAAATGCCGTAAAAATGGCAACAGTACACTATGAATCTAAATCATGAAATGTGTTCAAATAATAGAATGTAAAACAAATTTGTTTTTTTTTTTTTTTTATTTAATCCTATTTTCGAGTCTTTGCAAACGTAAGTAAACATTGTTTTCTTTCCCGTTTAATGTCACCGCGAAGAATTTCGGAATATTTACAAACATTACTTGTTTACGCTTCTCATTTTAAAAACATTTTATTCTTCAGTTCCATTAATATACTAAAAATCAGGAAGAAGTGGAACTACGAACAGAATTCTACTTTAGACCCTCGGAATATTTCCAAGATACCCAAGGAAGATAAACCAAAAGCATTAATATTTCAGAGATGGGATATCTTCCAGATATTTTTAACTACAACTTTCGCAAATATTATACGGCAGGGTGTTTTAATTTTACGACTCTAGCCAGAAAACATTTCGGAATTGCATTCCGCAGGATTTACAAATGCTAAAAGATGGTTTTGATAAACCAAATAGAGATTACGATAACAAACAACGCACGGAAAAACAACTTAAATAATTAAAGGAAACCGCTTTATCTGAATATCAAAATTTATCCCAAGTGATGGTACTAAACTCATTCAGGGGGAAAATAAGCTGGCATGACTTGGCCAATTACAGTTAACCCGCACTCACAAAACTGTCTATTCAAGGTGAAATGTCACTCGATAGACAACTCAAAATGAGCATAACCTCAAAAATAATAAATATCTGTAATTATATTGTGAAATAAAAATTCATTTAAGAAAAACGCACAACGTACGTTTACAGTTAAACAAGTTTAGAATGTTTTAAATTAGTATTTACGTATTGTAAATTTTTTCCGAGAGCTAACTTTTGGAAATGGTTTCATCAACTATTTAGATGCATGTCCAAAAGATAGCTCTCTGAGAAGAGTTGCAATACGTAAATACTAATTTAAAACATTCTAAATTTGTTTAACTGTGAACGTACGTTGCGTTTTTCTTAAATGAATTTTTATTTTACAATATGTTTAAAGATATGTGTTATTTTTGAGGTTATTCTCATTTTGAGTTGGCCAACGAGTGACATTTCACCTTAAGAGTAATAGAATATTCTTATATTAAGAATTCATTATATGGAAAAAACGAAATTCTATTTATAATAAGAATAAATAATTCTTATAAAGCATATATTTATCTAAAGAATAATTCCATTTGTATTAAACGGATTTTTTTTCAAGAAAAGAATAAAAATAGTTTCAGTTTAAGAATATTCAACAGATGATACAAATTTAACCTGACAATTGCATGCAGTAATATGTACATATGTACATACCCACACTACATATGAAAATATGTATATTTTAAATTGTTCGAAGCACTAATTTATCTTAAAATTTGCAAACACTATATAATTAATTAAACAACACTGACCGTTCGTAATAAATTTAACGCGCTTAATATAAACACTTAAATTTATTGTATACTAGTTGAATATTCTTATTTTTAATTGATTTTCTATTAATTTTAATAGGAAAATTTTCTTTGTACAGTTTTCTTAAAGTAAGTATATTTTTTTTCTAAGTGCAGTTGGGACCACGCCGGGACCAGGCCAAATAATCTGATCGAACAATGATTGGAAATGTAACGCCGGGTATTGATATGGTCCCAATCGGGAAGCCACGTCATGGCAATGATATACCCTTGTGGCTATATACACATGCCATATATACCCGTATTTCAGCTCGGTTTCAATTTTTACTACGGGTTATTGCGGCGCTTGTAATTTCAGTACATTAAAAACAATTGTGAATACTAATTTAATGCATTATTTATTGCTGAGCTGCGAACTGTTGAACGCGACAATATATCAAATTATATTGAAATTAAACAGAAAATATTCCGATTATGTTTGCGATTTATCTCGTCTGCTGGGATCAGTTATTAAATCGCAAAGTCGGGCAGAAACTTTTATTGCAATTTCATTAAATCGGGAGAGAGAGAGAGAGAGAGAGAGAGAGAGAGAGAATTGCAACTTTAATTCCTTCTAATAAGATTATTAGTTTCATAGTCTTGTTATGCTAATTCGATAGATCAGGATACGTCTGTGGTATTTATGAAGGATTATAATTACTGTTTTTACTACTATTTCTATAATTTATGAATGTAATACAACGGTTCATCGACATTATAAAGACTTAAAAATACTTCTTAGAATGGAATTCTGTCGATAAAAAAGTAATTGTTCTTTTGACATTCAAAATGTTTCAACGATGACTTATTTTTTTTTTTTTTCAGATAAAATATGAAGTTTTAGAAACATTACAATGTCAAAATTTAAATATAAACACACTTTATTCTGTTTCTTGGAGAAGATTCCATTTGCTTTTAAGATGCTGTACAAAGTATATTCTACTACCATATCATTAACAAAGCATTGATATTTCATCATTGTCTATCCACTACCAGAAAGGTCTAATGTTTCTTATATTTAAATTATAATATACTGTACTGAAGTGAAAAATCGTAATATTTACGTCTTACAAATACCTAATATAATCTTTTATTGTACTTTTATAATTTTATCCGTTATGTCGTCAAATTATAAAAAAAGATTACAATTTTTTCAAAAAATGATTCTCTCAATAAAGTAATGCTAAGAAAGAGATAATAATTGATTGCTGCGAATTATTTTCGAAAGCGTTATTAGGGCAATGAAAAATGTCGAAAAAAAATATTTAAAGCAATTGATTTAATTATGAATGAAGAGTCGCGAGAAGTATTCTTCTTTTGTTGAAACAAATTGTTGACAATCAAGAAGTGCCCAAACGAATTTACCAACTATATTTGAAGAGCGCTGCTCAGAATTAAAACTTTGTTTAGCAGCGACAAGTGGGCTTTTTAATTCACTCGCTTCGGCTTTGCTTTATTCCGTGATACTTGCGAACAATTTTTCGTGCGACACTTTTGTGATTCTTTTGGCTAAACGTTAGCTGCAGAGTAATAAACACTTTGAGTGTTTATTACTCCAGTACATTACTTTGCGCCGAGCACAATTCGCCTACACTCATTTTTACCACTTTTAGAAATAAAATGGATGTTCAACTTGTGCGTGCAAAAAGACAAGCACTTGAGAAAAATTGTAACAAAATTTTAGAATAATAACGACTGTTTAGATCAAAGTACCCGTATTAAAACTTCTCGGTGTTATTTCTCACGGGACAAATCATAAGTTAAGAGTGAAATAAAGTAAGCAATTGGTTGGAATGGAAGGAAAGTGTAAAAAGGTTTTTAAGAATGATAAATTTTGTAGTAGAGAAACACCGTTGCTTTGTTTCTCCCTACCTAATATTATTTAAAAGTAATAAATATTAATATAAAAATAAAACTTATTTGCACTTTGCATTCAAATACGTATTTTCATCTCCGGAAGAAATGTTGTTAATTTAAAACTTTGTTTCGTTCATAATTCAAATGCTTTTATTAAACAGAAACTTATTGAAACTGACTTTATTTGACAAAAAGGAAATATAATTATTCTGGAAAATACTTTTTTGTAATGCTATTTATGTTACTTTTGTAAGAATAGTTGATTTGGAACAGATTGGAATTTCATATTATTAAATAGAGCGGGATGTTTTGAGGAACAATGTTTAAAATAAAAAAACTAAATACCTCAGTTTGCAAATGGACAGGTTCTTTAATAAAAGTTACATCACAGAGTACACAGCGTTAGCGGATTATTTAAATTAATGCCGAACTTGCTTCGCAGCTAAATATTTTTTATCCATAATCAATACATCGGAAAAGTACTCTTTCATTTATAACATTTTTGAAACAAACGTCAGGGAGGAAATTAATTTAATGCAAAGGATTTTGGCATGAATTTTACTAATAAAGCTTAACCGATAAGAATTTTACTGATTAATGAAGTCGTCAAAGTCATAATTAATTAGACAAAATGTATATTTATGGCGGTAAAATTAAATTAATTCCCAGTTCCCGAGGGATTTATTAATATATAAAACTTGGACGTATTAATTATGAATTTAGTTAAACAAGCCGTTAAGTTTGAAACGTAATAAATGTTGTTATTACTTCGGCGCAAATATTTCCCTAGCAGTCATTTAATTGCGAGAAATATAAATTTGTAAATAAACTTCGAAAGGAAATCAAATTTACGTATCCGTGAGGATATATGTAATATCAAACGAAACGCAACGTGAAAATGCACATTCGCGTTCGAAAAACACATAAATTGCGAAAGTTAACAAATGGGCAAATATTTGATGTACCCCCGGACAATAAACTTTTGTAACGGTAATTTATATTTCCTTATGAATAATCAACGCGTGGCAATCGAACGGAGGAAAATTGCGAAATAATAATAGAAAACGTGCATTTTGTTTGATGATCAACGGGCGGACGAAAATCTGCCGCGGTTAAAGGTGAATTGCTTTGCAACAAAAAGCTGTCGGACAAAAAGGCGCAGCTCACTGAAATTAGGACGGGAATTTCGCCAATTCGGAATAGCACTGGTAGGGCTGAAAATTTCAGCCGTGTGCATTAAAGATTAGCACTTATGGCAATCGATTGTTTCGAAATGACGTGCGGATGCCTGATGACCGAAAAAGATGGAAGTTAACGTTATGAATTAGTGTAATGTTAGTCGGTAACTAGGGAATTGCTGCACTACGGTGTTGGCTACCTGCCATGGACACACCCTCTCTCTGCGCTGATGTTCCCTCTCTCTCTTTCTCCTTTTATCATCTCAATCCATCCACGTCTCGCGTTTATCTTTTTCATTCCTAATTTGCATAAACTCAAATAACTAGATGTACGAATAAAATGCAAAAATTGTCTAACTCTTTGCAATATAGATACATCATTAACGCATCAAAGTTAAAAATGATCAGCTAAAAGAAATGTCCAAAAAGTTTAAAAAAATTCCACAAGGAAACTACTTGGAAAAGTATCTGATAAAATCTGAAAGATCTGAAGAAGAAACTAAGCCGATGAATGATTCCACGATCTAACTGCTTTCAACAGTTATAGTAACTGATAATAACGCTTCTTCAGGTACTTGACACTATTATTAGTAGTTACTACAACTATTTTAATTCAACTACCTTTATCTAGTTAGAGCAACTAACACATTTTCTTTCAATTTAACTTTTAGGTCACACCCATCAGTTCGTATCATCTAGAATCCAGTTGCAAATGTAACATGATTGATTGTTTCAACGCATATTTAAATTATGCTACGTATAATACGTGTACATATATACCAGCAATATATTCGTCAAGCTATTATACCCAATATATTTATATTTACGTGGGTTCTTTTACCGGGCGAACAATCGCGGAGGAGAGGGATAATACACGATTGTCGTCCAATGTGTAAATAGCATCGGGGCGTCAATGTAACAAGTGTCAATAATTCATATCAATACTAATAATAGCACGGAAGATTAAGTGTATCGAGCACATTCCACGAGCGACACAATTCATTGAGCGTGGGACGTTGAGCGTGAAACGAAACACAAAAGAATAACGGGTATGTGTGAAAAGCAGCCCTGATTTGGAGCTCCGTTGTCGAAATCGTGTCTTGTTAAAAGATCGACGACCATTTATTCAGGTGAACATGCACAAAAGTGAGAAGTTTTCCAAAAATATGCCACTAGTCCATTTGTGTTTCATTGATGCTTTCGAGTTTCCAGTATCACATTAACACACCGAGAAAAATAAAGTAGAAACGTGAACTGTTCATAAGACAAATTTGACCTATTTAAAACGAATTTTCAGTACATCTATCTGTAAGTGCGTGGTGAGAAGTGAGCATCTATCCAGTGAGATTACGGAAGTGTATAATGAATAAAATATATATTAATATATTTTACCTAAATAAAACGTATTCTTTTTTACGTATCTGATTGATAAAATAATTAGCTACTCTTTATATTGTACATCTACCAGTGTTTTTTTTACCAAAAAAAATTAAAAATTTAACTGAATGTTGTACGATTCTGATAAGATTACGTAGACGAATAGAATGAGACTTTCTAGTTGATCTATTCGCGGTATTAAAAATGACACTTGTAGTGACTAAGAGCGAGTATTCATTTTGACCCCAAATGGGCCTCTGGCTTTTACCGAAAATACCGCCGCTATTAAAGAGTTGGCACGCGACATTTTTTTCTCGCCCTCGTGAATTGGTTCCCGAAGTTGCCGCAGTTAAGAAAGACAATGTCCACTTGAGAGGTTTTTTAAGTGGGAGTTTATTGCTCCGGAGAATGGCCAACTGATATCGTTGGCAATTTAGTGAGCTTGTTGAAGATTAAGGATTATATTTTGCCAAAAATTTATCGACTCTAGTACCATCAATAAAGCGAATTTTTTTTTCCACAGGGAAATATTTATTTTCGTATCTGGGTCGTCAAATAAAAACAAATATATTATCACAGACAATCCGTATAAACAAAGTGCTTTACAAATACAAATAGTCGAATGAATTAGTTTAATCATATTGATGTGATATTGCCTATATATTTTGTGTATGTTGAACTATAAATTTAACCACCCCGATATAATCCAACCTATGTTAGCTGAAAGTTTATCCCTTATATGAATATTATATGTATATAACACGTGTAAAATATTGCCAGTTACGCTATTGGAGCTATTACTATAAATTAACTGTTTTCATGAAATATAATTTTTTTTTTTATGAAAAAAGTTTACATGCCCAAAATCGATACGTACATTCTACGTGCGTATGTGGAGTATATTTGAGAATATATCGGATACACGTGTCATGTAAGTCACACGGTGAAAATTATGGAATTGAAGATTATGTTGTGATCGAAGTATAAAATGTAAATAAAAATTGTTTTTTAATATTTTCAACTAAATTTTATTTATGTTATTTCTATTTATTTTCTAATTTTAATCCGACGTAATCGTAACTAAAAGTTAAATAAATAAAAACAAATAAAGGATATTTAGGAATAAAATAGATTTGTTTCATTCAAAATTTTACGCTTGGTAAAACTACAATTTATTTTCAGTGACATTTTTACGTTTATATACGAAATAATAAACAATAAATTTATTGACGCATGAAAATAGTATACTGCGAAAATTAAGCATAATTCATAAAAAGCGGGTTTCAAATCACTGAAAAGCAAACAGTTGTGCGTTGATAATATACCGAACGATTTGAGTGACGTTAATTGTGATTTTGTGATACGACAGTGCACTTACAGTTGCATGATGTGGAATGTAAATTTAATGTTACTTTTGTACAACGACGTAGAGTTAAAAATGTTCACTGTACATCCCAGAACAGCGTATTGAGACAAGGAATAACCATTATATTGTATTCAAGCTAAGTGGCAAGAAAAAAAAATGGTTTAATTAACAAGAGTGACGTAATACCGTAGATATGGAG
Organism: Leptoteleia sp. ZL-2020; assembly: GCA_022817305.1. NCBI lineage: Eukaryota > Metazoa > Arthropoda > Insecta > Hymenoptera > Scelionidae > Leptoteleia > Leptoteleia sp. ZL-2020. The sequence goes on from JABFPN010003297.1 coordinate 15,351, forward strand.
AACTCAGAAGATTCAACATTGGCTACGTTTTTCATCGTTTAAATTAGCCAAACAATTTCGTTCAATTATTCTAATAAAGTTTGAAATAACAATGACAAAAGATTACAACAATCTGACTTGGTATATTGTTTTTTTTTACTTAAAAAATGTAAAAATTATCATTATCTTGATATGACTCTATATTCTTATTAAGATTTACAACTTTAAATGACAGTTTTTAATCTCTACAAAACAATAAGCTTTAATATTATTTAATAAATAATATTGAAATTATGATATTGAAGCATGGGAATAAAAAAATAATAGAATACTAAATAATAATTTGTATGCTCCATTAAAATGATTATTCTTTGCCTTTGAAACGCCAAAATATAGTTAATTGGAATAATTTTGCTCCCGAAAAGACAACATTGCTCGACTCGATAATTTTTCATTCAACTGATCAAAGCAAAAATAAGGAATTGATCGAATTAATTGATCGGCTAATGTTGAAAGCAAAAGTTTTTCGTCGCGAATTGGATGGAACTATTGGGGATGTAATTTCGGTCAAATGAATGGGGAAAACTTTGTTCCGAAAATTTATGAAATTCGTCGAAGCAGGAAATCGACTTAATCCTGTTTATTCAAAGTAAAACATAAGAAGAGGAGAGGAAAGCATTAAAATGTGAAACTTTTGGGCGATGTAAAATTTGCGCGAATGCATAATTAATTGCGATTCTACTTTTTGGTCCCTACTAAAAGGAAGTAATGTAAATTCAATTTCCTTCATTCTACTTTACCAATTCTAAAGCGGAGCGGAATGGTTCGAGATTGATGACCACGGCTGGTTAATTTAACCTTTCGATTCGTTTGTTAATCAGACTCGACGCCCGCGTATAACTCAGGTGTTATATTTAACTGGAACTTGAAAAATTTGTTTCTGGCTGGTCTATATTTAGCGCACCCGCGACGTCGAGATATCTCAAATAATTATTTTTAATTTCGCCACCCTGATAATTTCAATGAACCTCTCGTGCGGGCGCGCGTGATTTCACGAAAATTCGTTGTACAAAAAGCGCTACAACTGGCTTTTGCGTTGAAGAAAATTTATAGTCACTGAAAATAAATATAGCAAAATATTGACACGTTCTAAAAATACGTTCAAGGGAACCATTAATATAGCTCACCATTCTATCACATTGTCGAAGTCACGTTATATACGTACAAGTGAATCACCCGAATCATCAACATCGCTGATATTCTACTCAAGTCCGTCGAGTCCTAACTAACGTTCAGTCAATTACTGGATTGCGTAACTTTACGTGAAATTTCATAAAAGTTTGACGAGGTATGACAGGTGAAGCATTGGAACATGATGTTGTTCGAGTGTAAAAAAGGGAATGCCGCTTTTGAAAAACAGTTATGTTGATTACCGAATGATTTGGCTATGCGAACTATTTGACCCGTTTAAAAGGTCGCAGAGCTCGCTGGCAAGCGCACGCTCGTAAATTTCCGAGCGCAAAAGAAAATCGAGCATGTCGCTTTTTGCGCGTGTTGTTGCTGCAATTTCGACGTTCGGCCGTGGCAACTTCATTATTGCAATTCAAAAGCAATCGATCCATCAATTCAGAAGCGAGCCATAAAATCGTCGAAAATTACATTCCTACCATCCGCTTCCGCTCGTATTTTTGCTTGCGAAATTTACGCCTCGAGATTAGAATAACCCTGCGCTGCGTGTCCGACCGAATGATCATCGCCGTGATTGGCGACTGCAATTAATCGCCCGTACCCGTCGACATGATCCGGGAGATAAAAAAAGGCATTCCAATAAGGTCAACGGTAAGCGCGTAACGCAGGAATGTGTGCGAGCAAGCCAGGTGCACGCCCTTGACGCCAGCGATTCACACGGCACGCAGCGCAAAAGGGTTATGTAAAATCGCAGTCTCCTTTGATTGATGGCCTGGGCGTTCTTGCGTCTAAGGGCCGTAAAATTACGGCACGTATGTGCACTTGAAAAGGGAGTCACGCGATTCGCCAAAATGGCGAGTCCGAGCCGGGCGGCAATCGGGCCGTTATTGCCAAAGGACGATCGGCGTGACCTGGCCCTATTATACGCTCGGAATGGGATACGGTAAAGGAGGGAAAAGGGGGGGCATTTTTTTGTTTTCGGACCCAAAGAGCCGTGGCGTACCTCGTGTGATCCTCCGCACCATTTCGGTGGGGGCGTAGATCCTGCCTCGGTCTGAGGACAGGGGTCAGCCCCCATTTCTCGATGAACTCGATGCGGGAAATCTTGGCGCTTCGCGGCGGTTACGAGAGGGGGCTGCTCCCCCTCTCGAGCCCCATTGCCCCCGTAACCCCCGGACCACCTCCTGCTGCCCCGTGGCCTCGCCGCCGCCCCACGCTTCGCCACCGCTGTTCGTAGGTTGCTATTGCTGGTGTTGCCGCCGCCGTCGCCACCCCCTCGGCCGACGAAAAACAACACACTAAAATGGCCGCCTGGGCACTCTGTGATTCGCCGCAGAGCACGAGACCGCCGTACCCGGGCCCCGGGGCGATCATCGCCGAGGTCCCGAGTCGGGGCCCGTGGACAGCCCGCGCCTCCTCATAACCACCTCGCACCGTTCGATAACCGCGCGCGCCAGCCCGACACTACGGATCCTGCTTCCGCTTCTTTTATTCAGCACTGCGAGCTCGGCCACATATCGCGGAACACGTACGCGAGCACCGCGGAATCGTTATTAGCGCCACTCGAGGGAGAGAGAGAAGGAGAGACGGAGAGTGAGCGAGTGAGCGAGTGAGAGAGAGAGAGAAGGAGAAACAGAGGGACAGAGAGAGAGAGCGAGAGAGAGCGAGTGAGAGATGCGTCGCCGGCACCGCCTACGCCCGCTGCGCACCAGGGCTCCTCTCCGCATCCGTTGCGACTCTCCGCGCGGTCTCCTCCCCCGCCCGCTATCCCGCCCGGCCGATTCTTCCTCGCGTCGTTCGCGTCGAGCTTTCGCTCGCAAGCTCAAGCCGCGAGCCACTGAACCGACACCGACGACGAGCTTTCGGAGCTTGGCGAGGCTGCGCCGCCGGCTGCCGTCCTTCGCTTCGCGCTTTCGCCTCCTGTGTCGCGAGCCTGCCCGCAAGCTCGTGTGCAAGCGCGTACCCGTGCTCGCGAGCTGCGCGCGTCCCTCCCATCTTCAGGACAACGCGCGAGCGCGCTCACCTTCCGTTAATTGAATCAAGCTTTCCGCCGGATTAATCAAGAAATAAAAAAAGGACTTATCGCTCGGTTTAAAGGTAACCAATGCA
>JABFPN010003298.1:0-18618 GCA_022817305.1 Leptoteleia sp. ZL-2020
TCTTTCAGTCTATAAATAGAAATTATTCTTAATATAAATATATGCTTTGTAAGAATAATGTATTCTTATTATAAATAGAATTTAGTTTTGTCCATATATTGAATGGAATCCCTATTTAATATAAGAATATTCTATTACTCTTAAATAGACCGTTTTGTGAGTGCAGTATTGTACAAGTTGTTATGGTACAGTATAATAAAAATGTTCATTTTTCTTATAACCTCTTTTAAACTGTGTATTAACTAAGACAAGAAGATGTCATTTGTCCCTCTTTTCACATTTAGTATAATAATTTTTATCCCAATTTTTTTCTCAGTGTATTAAATTGAATATAATTCTAGAATGAATAATATAAAATCTTGTTAAAGAGTCAGGGCGAAAGATAAACTTTTCGGTATTTAAAGAAAACTATTTTTAGTAAATTTAATCGCTGGTGGCTTTCCACGTTTATAAATTACTTAATAGTTCATTGTCGATGTTTCAATCTCGGATAGAAAGAGGTATTCTTTTAAGCTTAACAAAAATTCAATTTATAATGAAAGTGCGAAGAAGTAGGGGTGTAAAAATCAAAATAATATAAATCGAGATTCAAAGGAACCCGCTGTTCTATTGATTAATGGACGAAGGGGAATTAATGATTGTTTTGGCTATTTAATTTAATGTAAGTAAGATTTACTATCGCCATAATAAAGCGTTAAGACTTATTTCGTGAAAAACGATTTTTTCAACATCAAATTTCTGAACTTGATTTATTTTACCTTTTAAATTCGCTTGATTAATTACTTATTTATTATGCGACATTTTTTTTACTGTAAAACTTTTTTTTACTTATAAGTTTTATAAAATTTTAATCAAACCTCAAGTTATCTTTGAAAGTAAATTATTTTACTAGAAACATCAATTTTAATCACTTTATATAAGAAACTTAATTATATGAAAAAATATCTATGTCAATAGCTAAGTAAACTTATGTAAAAATCTTTAATGAATTTATTAAGAATTTGTTATTTATTTATAACAAGTACAACTGTTTATATGTATGAAGTAAATTAAAATGGTTAATTTAAATAATTATTAATAAAAATTAAAATAAATATTTCAATAATCCATATAAATATTTAAATAAAATATCCGTTGAAGTTACTTTCTAAAATTCAGCACAAAGTCGTGAGCTCTTCCCATTGACAGAAGTAAATAGAGTTCGATGTTACGATTTTATTCCCTCAAGTTACATTTAAATTCGTGCAACTTATAAATGTATCGAAAGGGATGTAATAAAGTGTAAAAGTGTAACTTTGCCTTAACTGCGGGCTATTTTTCCATAAACTTTCGTTAAATGAAAATCTATACGTATTAACATGCAAATTAAATTTATTATATTACTGTTATATATTTGTTAACATATCACATACAGTACCTATATGCAAAACTAACATGTCAACATATAATTATAAACATAATTTACACAATAAACATAATTTACAAAATAAACCTAATAACAATTTATTAAACAAAATTATCATTAAAAAAATCATATTAAAGCTACGCCACAAATAGCTGAAATTTATTAATTAAAATTATACGTTTCATAAAAATTGTAAAGAATCGAATAAAAAGTAATTAAAAAGAGCGAGCACGGTACAAGGAATAGGGGAACTTTAAAGCATTTACATCTGCAGTTTTTTTTTTTAGAATGGGAAAGTAAAAGCTGTTTTTTAACCGCACGAAAAAAAAAGGACGAATAAATGAAAACAAAGGTGAGTAATAGTAGTAAAAGTAAAAGTAAAGTACCGACGGTGTTGTTAGACAGGCGACGTAAGACGGAAGAATGCATCAGAGTGATGAAAGATCTTTGTTTTATCCGAACAATACCCGCGCGATAAAACTTAGCGACGCAAAATCGAGTGGTACTGCAATGAAAATAGTCAGACGCGGCGTAAATGTTACGGCAATAAAAGCGCGCGGCAAAAAAGTGGTACCTGACGGCGGCTAAAAAAATCATCCCCTCAAAATATGCGCCATTTTCCAAAGCCTTTCAATAATAGTAATAATAACAATAATAATCGAAATGTACACTTGACGGGAAAAATACTCTCCGAAAAAAAATGTGAATAAAAAGACAAAAAAAAAAAAAAAAAAAAATTGGAAAGTAGAGGTAAATCAATGTTAAAAATTGTCGCGCGAAAATATTATGTTAAAGTTACATTTTTACAAATATCAATGCAATTTTGCAATGATTTATTTATAATAAATTTTCGGGCAAGTCGTTAATGTACTTTGGAAAAAAAAATAAGAATATTATATAATTGAATAAATATAAAATTTTTAATCTTCATTAACTAACTAAATAAACGTAACTAAAAATTCTTTTTTTTTTCCAACCAAATCCTTTTTCTCATCATACAATATTATATATATAAATTCACGTGACGTTGGCGCGAAGTTATTGCAATTTCAAGTTACAACCTTATCAAAATTTACCGCAACTTCAAAACGTAATATTCGTAAAACTTTACTTTAACGCCGCTCTAAAATTAACGAAAATTATATTAATTATCTTATAATTGTCAACGTCACTCTAAGCCATTAATCAATCCATCGAATAGCGGAGTTTACGTTTATTTCGACGAACGGGAATAACATTAACGGTAAGACTTAAAGGGGGGCAAAAAAAAGAAGACATTTAACAAAACGACGCGTAACTTTTTCTTCCATTATGCGATACGAATATGCGAAACGTACATATAAATACGTACCGTTGGGCGGTTACACGGAGGCGGAAATGAGCGCGAGCAACTTTACGTTTTTGCGTTCGTGCTCCTTTCACTTTAATGGAATGGCATGCGAAGTAATTTCGAAAGAAAAGGAGACTTATATATGCAGATTTACGCAGTCGCCCGAACTATATTAATTTGTACTCGGCACAGCTCCGGCGCTGCCGTCGCGTTTTTTGATCCTGTTATAAGCCCGAGGGTCGACGGTACGACAGATGGTTGCACGCTAGGAAAATGAACACTTAACAACCTTACGCTCCCTGGGCTCACTTTATATATCTTTCTACGATATTTCGGGGAATCGCCCTTATCCCCCCCTACCACCCCCTTCAACCCTTCGACGAGCGCGAAAAATCATCCGCATTACAATCCCACGTACGTAATTGTCATTGTAATTTTATTATTCAAATCGAAAACGTATCGCTCCGCTTGTTTTCCTATCTTGCTCCCCCATCCCCCCTCTTAGGGGCTGAAATTTACATCCTACCGTTATACTTTTCGGTGCGCTTTTGTTATTGCTTTATTAATGCCAGTGATTAACGAAAATTGAGTTATTATTATTATTTTTTTGGTATCATTCAGATGGATGTTCCTTTAACGCTGTTATTTTTGCTTTTATGATATATGATACGGTTAGGGTTACCAGATGACGTCACAAAAAGTACAAGGAGTGATAAGCAACGAAGTCAGTTGCTCTGTAACTTTATCTGGGTTTTTTTTTTCCAACGTCATCTGGTAATCCCAAAAGTGGTAATTTTATTATCCAAATATAAAGACTGGGGGTTTTTACGAGACAAAATTTTTGGTAATAAATTACACGTCTGAATGTTAATCGGATGTGTTGGAAAAATGTTACGTTTTTACCATTGATATTAATAAAGTATCAGATTTATTATGATAATAGCTTTGAACTTAACAAGTGTCGATATTGAAAAAGTTGTTTGTAACTTTTTTCTATTGTCACATTAATATTTCATTGTTTCGGATAAACAATAATGGGATATATTTTATTCATATAAATGTGTCATTTATTGGAATTTAATAACACTTTCATTTCAATTATTAATTTAAAAAATGTATCTTATATAAGGATGTTTGTTGTATTATTAAGCATATAATATTTATGATTGTGAAAGAAAAACAGTTTACCTATCTGCCTGTCTAAAGCAATTTTAATATATTAAGAAGTAATGCAAAGAAAATAACAAAAAAGAAGTTACTCATTGATTTCGTTATTCTTTAATATATGCGGATAGGTAAACAATTCAAACGATAAATTAATTACCAAAAAATAATTAATCGCCTCTTTCCAGCGCAATAAAAAGTCGTTAACGGCAATCGAATAAACGAACACCAATGGCAAGGCTGTATTGAATTTTGATATTCAATTCGTTTCGTTAAATTTCCCGCGGAATTCTCGCGGCGGGTCATTTGAATTTATAGCGATTATTCTTGCAAAAATAATTAACCTATTATTTGTTATCGCGCCGATCGGAGAGAAGTGTTTTAAGATTGAATGATAAACGCGATTAACGAAATTGTATTTTGCAATTCTGCGAATCACGAATCGTGCTAATCGATACAATTTTGGGCTCGTTTTTAAATCGTGGTGGATATAATGGAACTGAAGAATGAAACGTTTTTAATATTGTCTACATACAAAACTAATGTTTGTAAATATTAGGAAGGTCAAATTAATATAACAAAAACAATAATATTGTTTGTTTACGTCCAAAGGACATAAGAACGGATGTAAATATAAAACAAAAAACAAAGTCAGCTTACATTTTGCATTTTTTTTTAAAACGTTTCATTTTTCAGCTCTACGCCGTTATAAAATTTCCCGCGAATTCGACCCCGGACACGAAAACTCGCGGCAATTGCGTTTCGTGCGAATTCTACTTAATATCGTTTTATGAATTTGCGCATATAATACGTTGCGTCTTGCGCGATACGAAAGCAATGACGTTTTATATGGAATTAACCCAGTTGCTCTTACACGTTCCCAGAGACAAATACACGAGTGCATTTAATTTACAAATGTACAGTGATTTTGCTTGAAGATTGACTTAAGAACTGGAACAGACTTCAATTTATTATTTCGTCGTGTATTGTTGTGTGTGTGTGTGTATTTCTATTATGCTAATAGATTTTGCCGAGGAAAATGTTGATTTTGTTATTAATTTTATGATTGCAATCGTACACGCAGAAGGAAAAGAAACTAGTGTAATGTTGAATTTTCTGACAAATTTGACGTGAAACATTTTTATATGGATCGTGTATAAATTATGTTGCGAAATAATAATAGATTTACCGGTGATTTTTGAGGAATAACTAGTTGAAATTTTTTTTAAAAAATAACTAGTTTTTACTGTTCTTTTTTCTAACTCATAGAAGTATCTGTGAAAATTTCTTATATAGGTGCCATATATGTTTTTGAAAATATATATGCAGTGTATGTGGTTGCATATATGATATATATATGCAATATATATCTATTATGATGTGATATGATTGCGATATAATTATGATATGATTATGATATGAATAAATGAAACTAACAAATGTGAAAATAATAATTGTTTTCATGGGTCAGACGATAAAATTGCAGTTGGATTTCTATTCACATTAAATAGAATCTATTTATCATAAATAGAATTAACCTTACATTGAGAATGTTTAAAAATATTAAATAGAAAATGTACTAAACATAAGAAGATTCTATTACTCTTAAATGGACAATTTTATAAGTGTGTAATAAAACAAATTTATATCATATCTGATAGAAACAATTGAATTTGCTTTGAATCCGTTAAATTTTATATCGCCATTTGGAAAGAAATAAATATATGGCACTGTGAATAGAAATCGAACACTCGAGATTAAGAAACAGATATCGCTAACACTTTGTCGAAGACAAGAGCAACTGCGCGAGATCTGCACTTGATCGCGGATCAAGATGCATTCAAGAGCTATCACCTTGCGCTTCGAATAAATCAAATTTTGCGCCTTGTCGTGTTATATACTTGTAATAATACAATGGGCGGAATCAATGTTACACGGGACCTTACGACACTGAGAGAAAAAAGTTTTATTTAAAATTACCATACACGCAGAAAAATAAAATAGTTAATATTCCCATAAAAAATTGGAATCAAAACCCAAAAGACAATTTATGAACATTCTTATAATGAATTATGAAAGAAATACTATAATAAATAATTTATTTCAATAAATCTGTAAAAAATCCAATTTTTTATGGTAAAATTAATTCTTTATTTTTCTGCGTGTACCTTCTGGAGTTGGAAGGATATTGTCTACAGTGTCTACTATTTTACCATAGCATTGCGGTAAAATTTTATGTATGATAGAGTAAAATTTTATATTTACTATAGTAATAATTACCATAACTCCTGGCAACTTTACTAGATTATATAAAAAATTTTACTCTACCATATAAAAAATATTATTACAATGGTATGGTAACTGTATAGACATCATAGACGATATCTCTTCAACCTCAGAAGGTACAGTAATATTTATTATAACTTTTTTTCCCCTTATTAATCCGCGTTTGGCGCGACGGACGTTACATCTGGAATACATAATTATGGAACAGCTATGAATTTACAATGTTCGATCGCCCGTGAGAAAATAAATATACATTTCAGTTGGCAATAACCTTTTTACCCCGCGAATGATATTTCGAGACGTTTGGGCATTAATATGCGCACAGTGTAGCCTTTCGTATTGCAATTTTGTTGACCGGAAAAAGCTTCGCCGAGAGGGAATCCTCCGAAAGGAAGAAACGTAAACCTCCGAGCGAACTGAGAGTTTTTGCGTTAGTTTCGTTACAAAAGTTAAAAATTTCCAGTTATTCCTGTACGATATTTTTGCAAATAATTTTGCCTTTACATGAATTTTAAACGTTACATTAATTTTTACGGTAATTTCTCCGTACAAAGTGCAATTTACAATATTTCCTTTTAAAGACGGTAATAAAAGTTGAAATTTGAAAACTATTCGTCAGATTGCAACTAAACCGTATTTTTCTTTCAAATTCTATCTAGAAAAATCATGGAATAATCCAGAATATTATCTAATCTACTAGATGAATTAAAATGACAATTATTACATTTTACAAAAATAATATAAAATCATTTCATAAATCACTATTATTTGGCCAATCCAAATACTAGTAAATGTTCCAAAATTATCACTACACTAAGCACCAATAAATTTTATAATTCTTCCAACCCTTAGTACGGTAATTTTGCAACCCTTTCCTGTGGAGTAATATATCCAGGCACCAACTTCTTTTAATACCTGCGTCAGACTGACTTTTTTTCCATGCCAACAAATATTCACCTCAGATACAAAGTAAACTCACAGGGGAGAGGGCTCTCCTCCTCAGGGGTGGGAAGAACGCGACATTAATGTAGTAATAAAAATGCAAATTCCGAGGTACGGTTTGATTGGACGGGCCCCGCTCATTGTTACCGTAATAATATAAAATAAATATAAATGACGATTAATGACTGTATCACTGGCAGCTTATTAAAAGTTCCCTCCCGCGGCATAATTTCGAGCCCGATACGCCCTATGAATTTTGATTGAATTCGATAGCATGTAATCGCGTTTCATAGCAATAAATAGGTATGTAAAACGCCCCCCCCCCCCTTCCCTCGCCAGTTTAGTGTCATATTACGCCTGGTAAGTGCGGCGAAATAACAAGTTACCCAATACCGAAAACGGACAATATCGCGTGGCGTACCATTATCACATATCTAATTCATATTCATATTGATTATAATTACGCCACGAACGCGCGTTCCCGTTGTCCCCAGGTTGAATCGAAACATAATATTATAATAAACATTGTGGATGAGAAGTCATTCGGTGGCTACGCTCAGAATTCAAAGCAATAGCCTTCAGAAGTGAAGGGTCGAAGTGTAAAGGTGGGATGGAATGTAACGTGACGTTTTGTGTCGTGTGAATGGAGAAGAAAAAGAAATATATTATTTTTTTTTTAAAATGTAATAGCCTTTGAGTTAATAATAAGTTTGGGACCAATTAGAATTCCATTTTTCTTACAATTAAACTTCTTTATAGTGAGGAAGGATATATTAAAAAATGGAACTGAAGAAGGAAACGTTTTTATTATAATCTATATAGAAAATGAATGTTTGTAAATATTTGGAAGGCCAAATTAGTGTAACAGAAACAATAATATTATTTGTTTACATCCAAAGGACACAAGAATGGAAGTAAATACAAAACAAAAACAAGCTTTCTTCATATTTTGTGATTTAAAAACGTCTCATTTTTCAGTCTTATTAAAAAAAATAAATATTTGTTGTAACACGAGCTTGGAAACTGCCCTGTTTTTGTACTGTTTAGAAGACGTAAATCAGTTTTTTATTTACGTGGATTGGAACTTTCCGCCCTCGAGCCGGAAGTTGCTAGTTTCCTGGCCCTAGGGCGGAAAACGACTGGTTTTTGGTAAAAATAACTGATTTCCAAACAGAACGTAAACAGTTCTCTCGTCTTACACTTGTTACAAAGAGTAGTATATTTGCACCAAGGGCGGAAAGAAGATTACAGACTTGCACAACCAACTTCACACTAATTTATAATCGTTATCTATCCATCCTTGGTGCATAATATACTATTAAGAAAGAACTGTGAAATTCCAAATTTATATAGTGGCTTCTAGTTCATAAATATTAAAAATTGCTTTTACAAATATCACTTTTATTATTTTTAATAGTAAAATTTTCTCGGATGTATCCTCGAATTAGTATTAAACGTTTTGAATTTTATTTTTACTACTTTCTCATTGTACTATTCTCTAATATTACTATATTTACTCGAGTATTCTTAAATAATATTCAATTTTTTTTTAATATCAAATAATATTGGCTCGAACGCAACTGTAATATTGTAGATTAATTGTTTTAATGCATAGTGAGGAAATTAACATTTTCGTTGCAATTTACTTATTATTTCAATTGAAAGCATTTGCCGGGGGAGAGCCGTTAAAAAGTTGGAGGGGCCAAAGATTGAAAACGCTAACGTTCCTGCGAAATCAAGTACGACAGGACTCCCAACGGTCGGGAGAAATGAGAAGAAAATCACGGGATATCGATTTGACTTATTTTTATTAAAGAAATGGATGGGGGGGGGGGAGAACAAACAAAGGCGAGCCCCCAAACAAGTTAATAATTTTTGACGTAATGGGCTTCCAGCCGAATGGCATTATTAAGTCGACATGAAAATATCCAGTCGCGCTTTCCCCCGAAATTCGTATCATTCGAACGTTTCATTAGGAATTTAATATCTCCGGGAGCTTCGAATAAAACCTCGAAAAAACGCCATGAACGTCAGCAGTGTAAAGTTAAAGTAAAGTAGCTCGTATTCGTTTCCTAATATCGGACGACCATCGCCGTGATTCCGAGTATATGACTTTTATAAAAAGCGTTTATTATAAAAATTCCGCCCGCTTGTCGCTTTTCATTGCCAGTTGGCTATAACTTATAACTTATAACATTCGCCTGGCGATGAATTAGTCGGGTTAAATCGAGTTAATGCGTTTTACATTCGTCGCGCTTTCAATATTGTGGATATATGTTTGCTTTGATATCGAAGTTAAAAAATTATCCTGAAAAAAAAATGGTATTGGGTATACGATCGTATATAGCTCGACGTTTTTGCCTTAACTATTAGTTAAGGCCAAATGCAAACAAGAAAAAATAATTAGTAACTCGTAGTTAATTCTTTGCTGTGGTTTGATTTCTTACAAATTGTATCATGTTTAAACATTTTTTTTTGGTTTTATTAATAGGACAATTTGTGGAAAAATAAAATTTAGTATTTTTTGGAAAACAATTTAGTGTTTTAAAAATTATTTAGTATATATTCTATAAAAAAAGAAAGAAAAAAAGGCATGGATTTTACGTGTTACGAAGTGTCAATCTCGAAAATTTTATGCAATATACATTTTAAAATGGATTTTAATTCGCGAAATATTCTGGGCAGTAATTTGATTTATTAAATAACATAATATGACGAAAAATATTTGAAATTTAGTGATTTTATTTTAAAATCTAATTATTTTCAATTGCCACGCCGTAAAAAAATTTTTTTTACCACTGCACAACGGTGGAAATGGATTCATATTTTATGAAATATTCAATTAATTTTGAAATAAAAACGTAGTTATTTTGGAGTGGTTATAACCAATGACGATGGATAACATGAGTGTACTAGATAGAACCTTCGGTATTATTTTACCCCGATGTATTCTATTATTAAATTTCTTACTCTTTTTTTTTACAGCAAAGCTTTTTTAAACAATTTTCAATAACGAAAAGGTATTAATAATTTCGCGCAATTTAAATTTTAATATTATAATTGTTATTTTTAATGATGTTCCGAGATTAACGCGATTTTCAATTAAATTTTAATCCCACGATCAATATAATAAAGATGAAACGTCATGGAAATGGTCCAATATCTTATATCGACTTATAAAACCAATATTGAGTAAAACTTTTTACTACTTTCAATAAAAGTATTTTTATAAAATATTCTATTTCTGACTCACCCACACGTGAATGCTTTAGAGAACTGGATTTCGACTTACCTGAAACAAAAATGTAAAATAATGATTAGAAACACAGTTTATATAACAAATAACAAATTAATAATAATTTTTAATTACACACTACAAAGTACATAATATATTATAAGAATAAAAAAAATTATTGTCACAAAATTCAATGTAACCAGTTTAAATTCACAAACAAGAACAAAAATGATTCTTCCAAACATAAGGGATCTTCCAACATTTTATCCCCCAACTTTAAATCAACCCTAAACTTTCGCAAAAATCAAACGTCGCAAGTGTCAAATAAAAAAAAAAAAAAAAAAAAAAAAAAAAAAAAAAAAAAGAGGAAAGGAAAAAAATAAATGGCACCCTATATCCCGAGGGCCAATCCATTCGTTACATAATTATAAATTAAACTTCGATACCATTTCGGATACAACATAGAGTTATCGATCGGATGGCCTGTAATGCAGTATTTCGTCGTTCCAGTCACTTTAGGACACCGACGTCAGGCACGGCGTTCGATTTTATTCGCCGATACACAGTCATTAAAGCTAACTTCCGCTCTAGCGAGCAGCATCCTCCGGCCAACGTATACTTTTTTTTTGCCTACTTTATTCGTTTGCGCCGGGGACAAAACTGCCGACCGATCGGCCCGGCCGTGTGGAAAAATTTTAGCGCCACAGCAGAAGCCACAGTGGCTAATCCTGTGGCACGGAAATATCTTGGTCCCACAGAATCAAACACTACACTGAGAAAAAGGAAATATCATAAATTACTATTTGTTATATCAATTTAAGGATACGTGGGAAAAATAAATGTATTTGCTATGAATAGTAGTAAAATTTAAAAGCTATGTAGTAGCTTTTAATACGAAAATACTAAAAAATTACTTTTACGATTATCTTTTTTACCATTAATAATAGGAGAATAGTTTTCAAAACCCAAAATATGAAGAAAGATTGTTTCTGTTTTGTATTTACATCCATTCTTATGTCCTTCGGATGTAAACAAACAATATTATTGTTTTCGTTATATTAATTTGACCTTCCAAATATTTACAAGCATTAATTTTGTATATAGACAATATAATACTTCATTTTTCAGAGATATCCCTAAATGAACATGAAATGTTTTAAACTTTGCTATTACTTTTTCCCAGTGTATGGCTTTTACTGTAACGCTTGAAATTTTTCCACGAAACGCCCGAAGACATTTTCGCGCGACTCGGGCGACAACCGGAGCCTCGCCCCGAAATTCGAGCGGGCCATATTAAAGGCTAATTTTTGCCGACGCGCGTCCATCTGTCGTGGCGGCGGCTGCCGAACGATCGTAGATCAGGGACGAACCCTCATCGCTCTTTATGGCAGGCTTATGCCGGCCGAACATAAGGGTGTGACATTAAAGATATTAACGACCGCTATTCCGTTAATTCGCACTGAGTGGCCACTCTGTCATGCTACCTGCTACCCCGCGTTATTCCTGCCCGCTACCTCGTATGCCCGCCGCGATATTGTCATCGTGTTTGCTAATCGGACTTAAGGATTTCGCCAATTGTGCAATAAAAAGTTGCCGGCAATTTGATGCCCGGGAGCCGAGTTCATATAATGCGGAGTGCAATAAATGGTTACCGTTGTCCGCGATTGAGAAAACTTTTGGATTTTGCAATAATAAAATGGAAGTTTTGTGAGAATAAAGGAGCTGCGTGGATTGTTAATTTAAATTACTGAGTTTATCAGGAGGATCGTCGAATTTTTTGGGATAAAAATGAATATGAAAATTTAC
Organism: Leptoteleia sp. ZL-2020; assembly: GCA_022817305.1. Lineage (NCBI taxonomy): Eukaryota > Metazoa > Arthropoda > Insecta > Hymenoptera > Scelionidae > Leptoteleia > Leptoteleia sp. ZL-2020. Next base: position 12,169 of record JABFPN010003298.1, read on the forward strand.
AACTGTACCATAGTAAAAATGAGACATATATGGTCCATATATGTTTTAATAATTTCATATAAGGAAATAAAAAGTTCATATATGTATGTACATATTTCTCCTTAATCCATATATGGACATATATGTTTACAATGTTATATCAATTATCGACCATATATGGATTAAGGAAAAACATGTATATCCATATACAGTACCGGTCATAAGTTTAGACTCACTCTTGATTTTTTAAAAATGAATAAATTTTTATATGATTCATTATAATATCTTATATATTATATTATTTCACTTTATATTTATTTTTTATATAATAAATAATATATAATATAATATAAATATGTATACAAAATGAATTAAGATACATGTATATAAATACAAATCTTAGAAAAAAACTTCAAAATTCTGATTTAATAACAAGTGAGTCTAAACTTATGACCGGTACTGTATGAATTTTTTATTTCCTTATATGAAATTGTTAAATTTTGTTAAATTATGAACCATGTATGTTTCATTTTTACTAAGGTAATTATAACTTTACAACTGTAAGTCAGTTAATATTCCAATAGGTGGCGCTGATGGCTGGTTTCCCACAAGAGCAGTGTCTCGTGCAATATATGTAGGAGTGCGTTTGGGAATAAAGCAATTTAACTATATATAGTTATATAATTTTAACTATATATAATATAGTTAAAATTAGATAACTAGAATTCTGGGTGAATTAACCATATTACAGTTATTAGTTCCAGCATTCACCTAGCTTTCATCCAGTTTTTCTCCAGTTGATGTCCCAACTGAATACCCAACCGATCTCTTACTGCCATTTAATATTTTAATATTTGTCAAATATCAAAAATTCTTTTCCTTAATAACGACACTTTATAATTTATAATATTCTTCAAATTTCAAATTACTACTTCATAATTTTAAATTACTATTAAACTTTCTCTCACTACCAGATAATTGTGCTCCTGTTAGACTATGTAAAAATGATAAACTGACACCATCACAGTTCCAAATTCAACGCCAAAATACGACATTTGAGGCAACGCGATATTCAGGGGACGCGGCGCAAAATTTGCCAAAGAGTTACAATATTTGCACAATAATTGCCGGATCAGATTTATAGCCGCGCGCGCGGCAAATGCAGATAAAATAATGCCGCTTTATTTACCGAATAATTATTTCGCACGATTTATGCGCGGATTGGAAATATCGGAGGGGGGGGGGAGAAAAAAATCGCGCTGTTTGAGGAGTAATTAGCACGGCTGATTTACAGGCGGCGTTCGTGCGCGCGGGATGAAATGGTTTGTTGCGGCAATTATCCCGGAGTCAAATGGACTTTATTTGAGGCGAGATTTTGAAGGAAGCATTACGCGAGTGTTCCAAAAAGAATAGTCCGCCGTTCAGTGGAATTGATTCGGCTCGATGGAACGATACGCGGGGTATTTTGTTAATAATAAGCCGGGGCCAATTTAAGCGCTTGCTTATGATCCCGTATTGATTAATCATTTGATCGATGATGGTAGCGGGTAATTTGGGTTACTGTTCGCGAACGGCGTGTGCGTTTGATTGAAAAGAGTGTTTGTTTGGAGCAATTGAGTTGATTTAGCGAATTATTTTGCGGCAATTGATACGAAAGGTGAGTGTAATTAAAATCTGATTTGACAAATGTGTTGACATTGTTTTGATATTGATTTCTATGAAACGTTGCTTCTTTTTTTTTATCGAGAACAAGTTTTCGTATTGCATGGAAATAAACTATGAAAAAGGCTAATGATATTCTTGAAATAATTCGAATATTCGTGGTTTACAAAATTGTTACATTTTGGCACATTTTTATTTTACTTGCCTTAGTAAAAATGAAACATATGTGGTCATATATGTTTTTTTTTTATACGTATGTGGTCATATTGGGACTTATATGTTTTTTCTTAATTCATATGTGGCCATATATGGTTGATGTATGGTAATAATTGATTTCAATATGAGGAAATTATTAAAAGCATATATGGCTAGAATATTATATCAATTATTGCCATTATTGACCATGTATATATGGTCATATATGGATTAAGAAAAAAACATATTTGCTTAGGTACTTAAAAAGTGAACGTTTGATTTGATTTGTTTATTTTGACGTTTTATTTATTTATTTATTTCAAGTATTTTCACGAGTATATTATTAAACACTGTTAAAAGTTCAGTTTAAAATAGTTTCAATTACCTTCAATAAATCTGGTAAAAATGTTTTACAATGACAAAATGTTTGAACAAACCGAACAAAACAAATGAATATAAAAGAAGTATTTTATAACTACTTTTATATATATAAATGCATGCACAATACGTTTAATGTACACGTACAAGGCATATACTAATGTTAACACACGTAAAGAGAAAAATTAATTCGATTTAATAATAAAATCAATGCATCTAAATACAATCAAAGTTTAACATTGAATAATATATCTTATTTATTTCATTTTCATAAGCTACTTTAGATATTAAATCCACATTTACTTCGTTACAAAACAAGATTGAAATAATTGAATTCTTAAATAATTTTTGATTAAAAAATTGTAATACGAAAAACTGTGATTAAAAAAGTATACTTTTTATCTATACCAGTATCATGTAAGTAGTTTATTTAAATTTAGCCAACATATTTACCAGTAAATTTCGCAATTACTTTTTCCAAGAAGAATATTCAACTTGCAATTCTACGAATTGATTTTAATGTAATATACAACTCCGTCCAATTAACCCGGTATCATTTGCATATTAAAACAGTACACTTTATCATTCCTTCGCTTATAAACAAAATTACGGGACAAACAAACAAGCGTAATATAATTTAAGAATATAATGTGATTATGAAATAATATCATTCTCTGCAGGATTATAAAACTTTTTTAATCGCCGGCGTTACGCACTCCGAGAGCAGGCAATTTAAAAGATATTATCCCCGCGTTTTGTCAATATTTTATGGAACATTTATTTAAATTGCATTAACAAAGATAATGAAAAGTAACGAAAACAATTATTTCCATAACGGAAATTTAATTACAAAACTGCATTTGCAATAAGAGAAGCCGGGGAACCAAAAGGGGCATCCTTCTGCCCTCAAAGTGCTCACTTTTGCATCCCCTTTTTTAATACCGGTCATTAATGCAATATAATAAAGCCGATGAAAAATCCTCGTCCAAACATTTCGCGAATAAATGAAGGGCATTGATTAAACTCGCGGATGAAAAAAAAAAAAGAAAAGGAAGTTAACGAACGAAAATTCGTATCTGATTAATACAATTAGCGAAAGTTTTTTCGCGAATTATTTCCAACGCAAAAAAGAGGAAAAAAATTGTCTCGTGACGTAGGCGAGAAATAAAACGGTGATTAATATTCGGTACATGAGACGGTCCTTCGGCGAGGATGTGTTTCATTAAGATTGTCAGCAGGATGTTTTTCGATGGTTTTAGTTGACAATCGTGTTTTTATTGCTTGTCAGATAAAATGCAATCTATTAACCCGCAGGGTATATCGCATTAGATGAATGATCGTTCGGGGCCAAAAAGAAAAAAAAAGAAAAAAGAAGGACCTATCGTTAGCAATAATTTATTATAGTTTTAGTGGCCGTCCTGGCAATATCGAGGCGCCGATAAATATTGGCTTGACGGTCCGAGAAAGTGCATAATTAATTCGACGCAATAAAATTATTAATCAAACATTGTTGCGCGCCAAAATTGAATTTGCAACGTAACAGAAATTAACTGATTTCCATTCTAATGATATTCATCGTCGAAGATTCTGCAATTTAAACGATTTACTTTCAACTTTTTAAAATAAGGGGATAAATGCTCATGTAGAAATTTTCATACGGTCCAATACTGGCACAGTACCGTTTTAATAATGATTCGGTATTGTTTTATTTGAATAAAAAAAATTTATATTTATTTTCAATTTGTGTATTTGTATTAATATACACAGTTATATAACTTTTAGTTAAGTTAAGTCTACTTTCAAGTTATTTATTGAAGGAAAATTTGTACCATCCTAGATTTGAACTTGAGGCTCCAACGTGTTATCCTGATGTTTTGCCCCTGAGCCATCAATCCTCAGTTGCAATGCTATAATCTTTAGCACATAAGTATACTAGAAAAATGCTGGCCACTCTTTGCATACCAGTACCATGCCTGTATTGAACCAGTACTCAACAAATAGATAAAGTTTACTGGCTTAAATCCGTTTGACCACTGGTGGCAGTACTGGTTCTGCATTGGTTGTCTACTGGCACCATTTGTATACCAGTACATCGCCTGTATTGAACCAGTACTGGACAAATAGATAAAGTTTCGTTTGCAGACAAGTACTGGGCAATTGTCGGCGGAGTACTGGTTGGACAATTAAGTCGAGTACTGGCTTAGATCCTTTTGTCCACTGGTGCCAGTAGAGATACAGTTATGAATTAGTACTGGTCCATATGTACTTTGCCATAATACGGCTGTCAGTGCTGTGCCAGTATCGAGCCAGTTATGAGCCAGTTATCAATAGGGGGAACTTGATGGTGGTCAGATATGTCCTCAAATTACAACGATATTTTATTTTCAAATATCTTTTCTGAGTATATCATCCTTTGGATATTGTTCCTCGTCACAGCGATCAAGTAAATCCAAACCGTGGAACTTGGCCGTTTTATAATAACTGTATACACGGTCACGGTAACTAAATTTACTTTGATTATAATAACCACTACATTTTCGTTATCTTACATTATAGTTTCTACTGCTTTTCGTATCCTTAGCTCGCTCGACAGCGCGCCGCCCAAGTTAAAATGTTTAACTTGTATTAGTCACGTCTTAATTATATAAAGCCGTAATCTTTAACATTATTCATTCATTTTACACGTGAAACGTAAATAAGTTATATTTATTCTCGGTACCATAAATATTCCACGGCAAACAGAGCTCATAAGTAGTTTTATAATCAACGCAGGGCGTCGTAAAAAGGGGTCGTACGTACTCGTAAAAATATTTTCATGAAGATACCTTTCACTTTATGAAAATTTTCCCCCTTCTTTTTTTTTCGAGAAACATCCGTTAATACCGACGCGTTCCACTTCTTGCGACGTGAATATAAAATGGCCGTTGTAAAAAAAGAAAAAAAAAAAGAAAAAAGGAATAATCATATTTTGTTGCTCGCGTCATTGTTTTGCGTGGAAAAAAAAGCGAGACCGACGGCTTACGCGTCTATTTTAATTGACTTATGATAATTTAATTATAGCACCCGTCGTTAATCCCGATATATTTTGTATTAAAGCCGTTTCGCGGACGAATTTGTTTATGTTCAACTGTAATTTGTAGCCGAATGGGAAGTGCGCGCCAGTCCTCAGTGATTATTTGGATTTTTACATGGAGGAAAGGTAAAGCCGGCGATAAATTTAGCAGAAATGAAGATATAAGAATTGTTGAAATATCTGCAATAATTTATATTGAAAAGTTTTATCGCCGACTGTATATTATATTTATGGTGGAATTTACTTTGGACTTATCCCCGTGTATTATGAAGAATTATTTTATTGTCACGTGGATATTATATATGAGAAACTTAAGCATCTTTGTATGGTAATGCTTATATTACTTCTGTTACAGATTCGAGTGGGTTCTTAAAAGGGTATGGGCAAAATTAATTAAAGGTCAGGAATTTGTAATAAATTTGAAAAAAAGTTGTAGTAAAAATTACTGTATGTTTGGTCATTGAAAATAATATTTTCTGAATGATATCCATGTAAAGTAATATATATTTCTGATATATATATATGTCCGTATGTCACATATATATGTCTCATAAGTCACATATATATGTCCCATGTATCTGCCCCATATTTCACATATATGTCCCATGTATACCACATATGTATGCCTCATATTTCACATATATGTGATATGTATATGCCTCATAAGTCACATATATATGTCCCATGTATGCCACATACATATGCCCCATATATCTGCCCCATATTTCACATATATATGTCCCATACTTTCTACATGAGTAACAAATAATAAAACTATTTATATTACACCTCACATACTTATTAAAAATTGATTCGTTACATTTGCAACAAAGTGTAATCCGGAATTAAACGTGTCAGTGCGCAATTTTTTTTTTTTCGTCGAACTTATCGCAAAGTCGATTTCCCCTTCGAATTAAAATTTCGCGAACTGCAAAATAAAATGGCGTCGCGGACGGGATGGGTCGTTGGGAGTAAATCGCGCGTCAATGAAAGGCGGACCCGGATCGGTCGGTATCGCCCAAGTAGCTATTCGTTCGGGCCGGTTTGATTAGAAAATTGGTTGTTTCGCCGCGACACTTGCCTTGTATGCGCTTTTACGTGGCGTTCCCATTTGGTCGGTCGCGTCGAATCGGGGTATGGGGGGGGGGGGGGGGGTAAAAACC
>JABFPN010003299.1:0-14327 GCA_022817305.1 Leptoteleia sp. ZL-2020
TTAAACAAAATAAGGGGAAACGAGCTGTGGTGGGGACAGATGGTTGTATTTGTTTTTATGTATGTATTTACTCAAACATACTCATCGCGACTCTTGACAGGGCGACTCCTCACAGGTTTGACTGTATTTATTAATAGTCTTATTTGTCGGTGGAAGATGCTAAATATTAATGCTATGGAAAAAGGTACAGTAGTATCTTTCAAAAAATAATAACATTTCTTTGAAATCTTATGAAAATATGTTTTGTACATTTTGAATATGAATATTTGTAAATAAAATATATTTAGTTTTAAAAAAATATTTTGCCACAAGCAATGCATCAAACTAATAAATAGTTTAAAATTGTTTCTTATATTCTTCATATTGTAAATTTAACAACAAAATTTTTCGTAGAATATTCTGTTGGAAAGTGTAAGAATAATTTTAATTTTAAAGAAAACATTATTTCCAAAAGCCCTTTAAAACCTTTGTCGATATTTTTGTATCCTAAAAGATACTATATTAAATTATTTATTTTTGGATACCTTTAAAGCTCAGTCTTCAAACAAATGTCAAGTATAGAGAAGAACTCATGTAAAGAAGATAACATGTAACAAATTAGATTTTGATTTACAATTCTAGTTTTGGCACAATATAAAAATATTTAACACTATGTAAATCTTTTAACATTATATGATATAAGTCTTTTTGAGTTTATTTTTTCAAACAATTAACAGCCTTCTTAGCTGCTTCATCTAAATCACTAGCTGTTAAAATTGGTAATCCAGATTCAGCCAAGATCTTTTTCGCTTCATTTACGTTTGTACCTAAAATATAAAATAGTGTTAAAATTATAAATATTTTAATAATTTAAATCATTTAAAATAATAAGTGAATGATAAATTCATAACTTAATACTTTAAAAAATTATTTCAGCTTTATTAAAAGTAACATTAATATAATTAATACCTTCCAATCGAACAACAAGTGGTATTTTAAGACCCAAGTTTCGAGCTGCTTCAATTATACCATTAGCAACTGTAGCACAATTAACAATGCCACCAAATACATTTACAAGAATCACTTTCACCTTTGGATCTATAATAGTAGAAAATATACAATTATTTCATTAAATCATGTTAAATAGAACATTTGAAGATATATTTGAGCATGTAAATAAATATAAATAAGCTTCATAATAATTTTTATACTTTTAAGAAATAATATTAATAAATGTTGAGAATTTATAATCTCTCCAAAATAAACTAAACAATGGCACTAACCTTCCATTAGTATTCTAAATGCTTGGAAAACTTGATCCTCTTTAACACTGCCACCAACGTCTAAGAAATTAGCAGGTACACCACCATTCAGTTTTATAATATCCATAGTTGCCATTGCCAATCCAGCTCCATTCACTTTTCAATTTAATTTAAAATAAATGTTAAGTTTCTAATTAAATATAACTGTATTAATCAAATGTGAAAATATGTTTCCTACCTAAACATCCAATGTTACCATCCATTCCAATATAATTTAAGTTAGCTTTTGAAGCATCAACTTCTCTTGGATCTTTTTCACTATCATCTTCCATGGCAAAAATATCTTTTTGTCTAAACCTCGCATTATCATCAAATGATATTTTGGCATCTACAGCTATTACTTGTTTATCCGCGGTTTCTACAAATGGATTAATTTCTACTTGCAATGCATCAATGTCTACAAACAATTTCCATAAATTCCTTAATTCGTACACCGCTTTTTCTAAAACTTCGCTTTCTTTAAAACCCAAAAATTGAGCAACATCTTCAGCAATTTCATCGGTAATGCCTTCATATATATCTAATGGAACTGTTTTGATTTTTTCAGGTTGTTCTTGAGCAGTTGTTTCAATATCAACACCACCTGCTGGTGATGCTATAAGAACAGGACCATTATGTTGTCTGTCCATTAGAATACACAGATAAGTTTCTCGCGAAATTTCTACAGATTCTGCAATCATCACTTTTTGGACCAATATTCCATCTTTGGATGTTTGTTTTGTAATAAGTCTATGACCTAACATATTTTTAACCATTTCTTGTACTTGTCTCGGGCTGTAAATATTTATTAGGATATATAAGCTTCTGTATAAATGATATAATATTAAACAATGAACAAATACTTTGTAGTAAACTTATAATTATAATTCCTTTTATCATATAGAATTTTGTAAATTGAACATTTTTCTACTTCATATAATACTGACATTTAATTCTATAATAATGTATACAAAGAACTTACTCTCGAGTAAGGTGGACTCCACCTTTAAATCCATTATCAAACCAACCTTTACCACGACCACCAGCTAAAACTTGAGCTTTGATTACATATTCATTGCTACCTAAAAAAAATTTGTAAATTTAATAAAATCCACAAATTTTCTTACTACTATATCTAAAATTAATATCACAAAGGGATTGGTAGATTAATCATTACAAAAAAATATAATATATATATATACTATGGTAGATAGATATTAAATTGCACAATATGGAAGAAGACATTAAATTGCACAATCGATATTGCTTCTAATATAACATACTAATTGTCTTTGGAAAAAATCAAGATTTAATAAGCTTTTATCATTATAATTGTTATGATTTTTAGGTTAATCTAATAACATGGAATTATTTTAATAATGCCACAAACTTATTATTTGTATCTTAATAATTACTTTAATGATTTTTCAATATGTGTAGTGCGTCGTTATTATTATCATTTCCATTATCATTATCGTTGTTATTATTATTATTACAATATAGAGCACAAGTGAAGTTTACAAAAAAATAACAAAATCTATAGCTTCTTATCATAAAATAAATAAATTTGACTATTCAAGTACAACAAAAATATATTTATACTAACCTAATTGCTGCAAAGCAGAATTTGTTTTGGCTAAATCATCGATAATAGTAAAGTTTTGTACGGAGACTCCTGAATCTCGCAACAAAGCTTTGCTTTGATACTCCAAAAGATTTAATCTCCTTATGGGTACCGTATCAATTTGAGAATATTTCGTTAAAATACCCGTGGGTTTTAAATATCGACAAATAAAAAGCCTCGACATTCTTAACCTTTATCAGAGACTGTTATTTTACAATAAACTGAACTTTATTTAAAAAAAAAATTACTAAAGACGACGTATTTCCAAGGCTGTCAGATTACAGTGTTGTTATTTGCAAATGACCTATACAAATTTGTTTATCAAGATCGGTATTATCAGTACGAAACTGATTATTAACCTCGTTTAGAACCGGCCGCCACGATTTTACATACTACCACATATCACTAAATATTGCTATATCGCCATGAAAATTAAGCAGAAATAAGATATGCGTACAGCCAAAAACGAATATCCCCAGATCTGACAAATTCGCGCATGCGTAATATTTATATTATGTGACATGGTGTTTGAATTTAAAGCATCAAACACGAATCATTAAATTAAATTATTCATAACATATATAATTAATAACAATTATGTTTATAAAACTTACATTATAAAAGATGAAGTATCAAGATAACACACTGTTTGTTTAATTCTCTTATTCATTCATTGTATTCCTTTTCGATTTGTTACAATAAATTACATAATTTTTAATCAGGATGATTTCAACTTTTAGTACCTGACTCTATTTAGAATTTCAAGTTCCTTTGTTGGTGTTATCAGTTAAATGACAGTTTCAGATATTAACATTTTCAACACGTATTATAAACTGAAATTTACATATCACTAAATACTTACTATTCAACTTGTAAGAAAAAAAACATTATTGTTATCCTTTATACTCTTTCCTTCGATATTGTGCTAATTATAAATTACCTTTAATATTTTGTAACTGCAGAAACTTTTGATTGAATTGCAGAACAATTAAAACCAGGTATTTTCAAGTTAAATCTTAACTCTCTATATAATTATACCAAAATAATCATAATGCTATTGTAGATAATTATAACATGATAATTACTTTGATATAAACATACACTGAGAGAATGTTTGTAGTAGTTGTTACTATATATATATATATATATAATTTGGGGATATGAGTACGTTTATAATAAAGTCGAGTACCTGATAGTGGTGGTATAGAGTGATGGTAAAGGGAGTAACTGTAAACTGCGAGATAACAGGTTCAATTCCTTGGTTAGCACTTTTTTCAAACATTTTTTGAAGTGTCTTTTATAAATACTGCTATATAATATTCATAAATACTACAAAAATGCATACATATATTCCCAAGTTATTATTATAAAACATTACAGTAATAACTATTAATAAATTTCTCTTATTATATCAATATGTCATTGTTAAACGTGAAAACATACTTTTTTATCTACATTCATAACTAAAGTTATGATAACTAAAGTTATGAATGCATAACTACAGTTTATGAATGTATAGATTTGAATGTAATTCTTCATCTTATAATAAAACGCGTTCTCGATTTGTTAAGATAAGATTGTTTGTCCGATTTCAGGGAACTCTAACATCAACATAATTGTTTACATAATTAATGAATTTAAGTGAAATCAAAATTACATCATTGTCCTTATATTTAATTTAATTTAAATAAAAAATGTTATTAGTTGACCTTCAATTGACTTGACTAACTTAATCATTAGAAATCGACATATATTAATGCTCTTTGGTTCATTTTCATTTTCCATTACTCATTCGTTATAATTGTCAGTATATATATTTAGAAGTAATATTTTAAAGATAATACTGTTTAATTTTTATAGTGTTTTTGAAAAACTTCTTCAAATACTTGATGCATTTGATAATGAAATGTAAGATTCATTCTTCAACAGGTTTTCCTCTATCGATCCAGTACAATTTTATTGATATCTCTTATATATTCAGTTCTTTATCTGATTATTTTGTTAAATCAACAAATGTGTTAAGTGAAATAAAACTGAATTGCATTTAAGAAACAATCCTGATGAATGTTACAGCTATCAAAATGAATTGATAGACAATTAAATGTTTCTAACAATAATCCTGAAATTAATCCTAATTTGAATAAGAAAAGATTTGGAATAGATAAAATATGTACACCATAAAAAGATCAGTATTATAATTTACTATTTTTCGTCCCAGTTTGAGGATATATTAGGAAAATAAATATTTTTAATATTAATAACAGCTAACATTTAAAACTATGCAATTCAAAGATAAAATTATTAGTTTAAAATACCAAGAATTAACTTAAAGCATATTATTTAAATGTACAAGAAAAAAAACATTGACCCCTAAATTGAGAAGAAAAACTGTAAACATTTTAATGATTAATATTTTATCTCTTGTATAATCGAAATGCTAAATAAATATTTTTATTAAATTCCTTACCAGTTTTCATGAAAAGGAATGCTTGATCCCAATACTGAATTTGTTTTATGCAAAGTCAATGATTCAATTGTAGGGACCAATTTTTATTTGAGATAAAGAAAATGTTTTGAATAACATTGAATATATATATTCTTCTGCAACGTATTCTTTTGTTAAGGGATTCAGTATTCTAATCGTGCCACGACCTAAAACATATCACTTGATTGATTAATAATGTCAAAGTTATCTTATAAACTAACTTGTTATTAATGACTTTTTCTGATCTTGAGTAACTGGTCGAACGCGCAGGAAGTCAGTTACACACAAAGAGAATACATATACCAATTATTAATAAAAAAGTTTACTAATTTGCCATTATACACTCGGGCTATCATGACATAGTATATTAAAAAATTAAAATTTAAAAATCAGTTTATTAAAAAGTAAAATTTTTTTATAGTTTTGTACAATTTGACATTCTGTTTATGAAATTTCAGTAAAGTGTTTTATAATCACTGGTTTAGGAGTGTCACTGGATAGCGACACCTAATGGACCAAACATAAATTAAAAAGTTGTTCACAAATTAGAGTTCAGTTTACTGAAATTTGAAACGCATTGGTTTTTAAAGTTTAGTATTCTTTTCTCCCAGTGCGTTTATGTTAATATGAGAATTTCGATGCAACAGAACACAGACATGATATGCTTATCCGATTGTTTATGTCAACATCTTGACAGGTATCTCGTACGAAGATTATACAGAAAATCAAATGATATGTTTAGATAGGATGTGATAAAGTAAGTACCGGCTTTCCGACTAGTCGTGTACTGGCCCTCGTTGAGATCACTCCTCGCCAGTCATCAACGTTATTACATTGTGAGTTGTTGATCCTCTTTTGTAACATTTTTTTCCGTTTTTACAATATCCTAATGAACATCTTATTAAATTTGCTAATAATCAACTTTTAAACACTAAGCTTAGTAAATAAATTTTGATGCATTTAACGAAAACAAAAAAAAAACTTTGTTAACTAACAAAATTCTTAGCACGGATTCTGGGATTTTTTTTTTTAATTTATATTTATGATAAAAGGGTTACACCCTTTAATTTTTATATACGTAAATAAATGGTAAAAATTATATTTTACTACAGATTGTAAAATTACATATACCAATTAAATTGTTATAAATTGAAATAAAAATATGTGAAGGATTATTATTAGAAGGAATATTAATTGTTTTATAGACGAGAACATAACAAGTACACTTATTAACAACACACACGTACATTTGCAGTCATTATATTTAATTTTAGAATTAAAAATGTTGTGTTAAGAATCGAAACAACTTGTTCTGAGAATGAAATAAGATAATTGTTCACATATGAAATGCATTCCTCAAATATGAGATAATTTTTTTACATCTATTATCGTAAATTAATGCCGGTTTGAACATTATAAAAATGATGTGCACTCTTTCCTGTTAAACTATTTAGTATGACATTATTGTGAGTATGTGTAATTATATTTGAATGGATTTTATGCATTTAATTATAAACATATAATTCGAGCAAATTTTGTTTTGCAAAATTGATAAATTAAATAATATGAGAAAAGGAAATGATATGTTGTAATATTTGTATTTGGTATGTATATATATATATATACACACAAGTTCATCAATAATGTTCGTGTGAAAGAGGGTGACATATCAAGTAAAAGGAGAGAAATAATTTAGGTTGATTATCTTAGAATACTATTTTAACATTCCTGGCCAATTTATAAATAAATAAATAGCAGTGATAACTGAGCAGGAATAATTATTCTCTGAACTAAACTTTCTTATGCAATTAGATTAATTAATTAATTAATTAATTTATTAAGACATTTGGAAATTATAAATTATTTAACAGTCACTTCATTTGACTATTCATATTCGGTTTAAATTTTAGAATATTAATTAGTATACATAACAGGATAAAACATTTCATTTTGTACTCGTTAATATTCAATTAAACAAAGATATAACATCAATTATAATTGCATTAACTATCTTCATAGTATATCTTTATATTCTTTGTTCTTATTTAATAAAAATTCTTTTATATAATATCCTTCCTTTGGCATGATGTTCATTACATATTATAACACAAATTTTATTTTTATTCATCAAATATTGTTATTATAATTTACTAACTACTTTCATTATATGCCTCTTTCTATTATTGACTATATTGTTTAATATTTGTTTAATTACTCACGATTAACTGGTCGTTAGTATAATTTAAATCAAATTTCAACTCTTCATTTTTTTTAACGACTGAAAACAATGCAGTATACAATTAACACGCCACCACATTTCTTGAGAAAAGGAGCACAACTAACCAGAGATTACAGGCCCATTTAAGAAACAAAGATGCAGCATCTGACATAATTAGTTAATAATAAGCGATATTTGCCGGCACTGTGTATTTAAGTTAATGAAACAAGAAAAAAGAAACAAAACAAAACGATAGATTAAATTCATCAGAGTGGTGGAAGATGATTGGCTGATTTGGAAATAGCTGTTATTTATAATGATATTAATATAAATTAGTACTTATATATAAATACTATACTATAGTAGTTAACTGGATTACCTTTGCAATATTAAAAGGTACATGGAAGAGAAAAAGATTAAGAGAAATGACTAAGATTGTTAGCTTGTCCAAACTATATCCTCTCTTTTTTCCTAATGTTTTCATCTTTTTTTTTTCAGAAAATCAGAAAATGCGGTTGGTCATATTAATCGCATCTCTTGCGATTATATCAGCAGATGAGGACATCGATTATGGAAATACAGAATTTATTAATGACCCTATGATGGAACATGTTCCAGCTACACTTCCCGGCTTATTGTATCCAAGAGAAAGTGAATCTCGAGAAGTAAACGAACTTTAATAATATTCACAAAGAAATTATTTAGCTCGATTTTTGAAGTCACTTCCCAAACATTTGCTTAACTATAAAATCATTGTAAAGAAATCGTTACTTTCATTTTTTAAGGTGAAGTGGGAGGAAGCTTTTTGCAACTATAAATCATGCGTGCTTCTATAATTTTTTAATATTGGTTTAAGGTTAAATCACTCGACGGCCTTTGGGATTTTATCAAACCACCTTCAGATGATATTGAAAAAGGATTGAGAGAAGGATGGTTTAAAAGGAGTTTTTCAAAGGTATAAACTCTATTACATATGTAGAATTCTATTCTACTCTACATACCCTTCTCTTTAATAATTACATCACGTTTAAATATTTACATCTTATTAAATCTCTTCCAAAATTGATGCAATTTACAGTGATGCTTCCACAAAACTTTTTTTATACAGAGAATCTATCAGAAAACTTCCAGTATATTTGTGATGGTGAAGTGGTAAATAATCCTGACCTTCACCACTACACCATTAAACCAGTTTCAATATGATTTTCATTTAGTTACTAATAATAAACTAAAGCAATATTAAACGTAATGTAAATTAAATTAAAGGTTGAAGATGTTATAAAGATGCCAGTACCGTCCTCTTATAACGATATAACTACCTCACAAGAACTTCGGGACTACGTTGGTGTTGTCTGGTATCAAAGGAGTTTTTTTGTTCCCGCTTCGTGGAGTGATAAACGAGTCTTTATAAGATTCGGATCAATTAATTATTCAGCACAAATCGTAAGTAGTCAACCTTAGGAAATGATCACAGAAAACAAATTTTATATATAATATTTTTAACGCTTGTAACAAATGTTCCATTGGGTATTTTTATACAGTGGATAAATGGTAATGTTGTTGGAGGTCATGATATTGGTCATTTGCCATTTGAACTGGATATCACGAATTTTTTGGAGTACGGTGGGAATAATAAAATAACGGTGGCTGTGGATAATACGTTATCGTCAATTTCTGTACCTCAAGGAAACATCGTCAACAAAGTAACAGACAACGGAACTGTCCTTGTCCAATATTATTCGTTTGATTTCTTTAATTATGCCGGTATACACAGGTATTTTCAATTTACTTCATACGTTACATTACAGTAATTATAGATAAAACAAATATGATATTAAATTTTCAGATCAGTATTACTACATACAAAACCTCGACTTCATATTGATGACATAACTGTAAGAACTGGAGTTATTGAGGATTTAGGTTTAATTAAATATTTTATTAAAACTTCTGGCGAGGAAGAAAGAGAGCTTCCTAGGTGTAGAATTAATTTATATGACGAAGATAATAATTTAATAATTACTGAAATAGTAACTACATTTGCTCAGTATGGAACAGTGGAAATAACTAATGCAAATTTATGGTGGCCCAGAGGAATGCATGAAAAACCCGGTTATATGTATACATTAGAGGTACTCATTACAAAAGTTCATCTTTCAATTAAAGAAAATTCTGAAATTAAAATTTTGCTGCTCTGAACTTCTTAAAAGAAGTTTATTCAATAAGCTCTGTAAGAAATGACTGTACGTTTGGTCAATAGAGTGGAAAGTGCTTTTAAGGGGAATACTTATATTAAAAAAGTTGCAACAGTTGAAAGTATTATGCTGTTAATTTTTAATCTCAAACTGTACAATAATGCATTGCATTATCATAAATAGATGGAAATATTTAATTAGTTTTAAAACGCTGTATATAGTTAATGTATATAATTATTTAAAATTTATTAAAAACATTACAGTTAGAACTGTCATCGGATAGACAGACTAAACCTGACATTTATAGATTACCAATTGGTATTCGAACTTTAAGGTGGACTAATACGACGTTTTTAATCAACAACAAGCCAATTTATTTTCGCGGTTTTGGAAGGCACGAAGATTCTGTAATACGCGGCCGAGGTTTTGATTACGTCACAATGACTAGAGACTATGAACTCCTGAAGTGGGTTGGAGCTAATGCTTATAGAACTAGTCATTATCCTTACAGTGATGAAGTCCTTGACATGGCTGATAGGTAAATCATCTCATATTTGTTTTATAATAAAATAAGCTTATATTAATAATTACTTGTTATAAATATTATTTTATAACAACTAAAAAAATTAATTTAATAATATTTGTTATAATAATGATATCTGTGTTTTAGGCTGGGATTCCTAATCATTGATGAGTGTCCATCTGTTGATACTGAGAAATTTTCTCAGACACTCCTTAATAAGCATAAACAGTCCATTTCTGAACTTGTTAGAAGAGATAAGAATCATCCTTCAGTTGTAATGTGGTCAATTGCTAATGAACCAAGGACCCACTTACCTGCTGCCGAAGATTATTTTAGAAGAGTTGCTTATCACACGAAAACTTTGGACCCAACTCGTCCCATAACACTTGCTGTTGCACGAGGTGTTGAGGTATTTCATTTTAGACTACATCTTGAACTGAAAAGAATAAATATGATGAAAATAAATAATTTGCTTATCACTTTTATTAAACTGGAAATATTTGGTTTAATAGATTTTAAATAAATGTTTAGTTTAAATCAAGTTTGTATGTACAAACTGTATTATTAACTGTTTTATGTGTTATTTCAGGAAGATAAAGCTTGTCAATTTTTGGATATAATTAGTTTTAATAGATATAATGCATGGTATCATGATTCCGGAAGATTGGATATGATTTCATTGAATGTTGAAATTGAGGCAACAGAGTGGCACAATAAGCATAATAAACCTGTCCTTATGTCTGAATATGGGGCAGATACTATGCCGGGATTACATGAGGTATATTTTAATTTATTTATTTTTTTTTATACTGAGAAAATAAATTACCTGTATGGAGTATATACGCCAGTTGGTCCGATTTTACTCTGCTAATATCGGTCTAAATCCGAGTTTGTCGGAACACTGGGTGTCCATTGAATTCAGGTTTACTGCTGCTGTATTAAATGATTAAATAGTCTTAAATAAACATTTTATTTCTGATTATGAACATTAATTGATGCAAATATATTTAAGTAAAATAGATTGACTTATAAGTAAATAATAAATTAATTATATTTTTCCTTTTTGAACAAATTCTAGCTTCCAGCGTATGTATGGAGTGAAGAATTTCAAAAAGACTTATTATCTAGACATTTTAAAGCTTTTGATAGATTGAGAGCTAGAGGATTCTTCATAGGAGAATTTATTTGGAATTTTGCGGATTTTCGAACTGCACAGAGTAAGCTAGCTATATTAGTTTCTTTTCTATTTAAATGTTATCATTATAATTGCAATCTCTTTTTGCAAAATAAAACTTCTCATTCATTGTCAAACATTCTATGTTCTAGCTTATACCAGAGTTGGTGGAAATAAAAAAGGTATTTTCACACGAGACAGGCAGCCAAAAATGGCTGCTCACCATGTAAGAAAAAGATACCATGAACTAAGTTCTATATTAGAAGGAAATAAACTGCCTGATTTCGAATCTTACACGTCTGATTTAAATCTGTGATAAAATGTGAAATATAAAGAGCGTGTCAAAGTTCTACAGTTGTTGAATTAGTTTCTTTTTTTTTGTAATAAAAAAATATATAAATTTCTAATTATGTCATGAAAGTAAGATATATTTGAAAAACTTTTAAAATTGTCATATAATATAATAAACTTTTGTATTATATTATTAAGTATATTCCACTTTCGCAACATGCATAAAAATCTGATATAACATTTTATACATATAAATCTGATTTAATATTTATTTTTACTTTTTTAAATCCATAATTTGCAATCTGAAAATAATGAATTTTGTATGCGAACAGTTTTATAATAAACATATTTTTACTAAAAATTTGCGTTTGAATTGTGTAACTATTCCTCATAATTAATAAATTGAGTAAAATTTGTTTTAAGCTCCTTCCCTTCCCTAGTTTGACAAAATTAACTTATACCTTACAATACGGATAAGCTAATTATCGTTTCATCAAAATTTATTCATGATTATACACCTGTACAAGAAAATTTTAATTGCAATGGAATATAATGTGTCTATTGTCGAAACCGATTACACAATTCCTAACATTTATCATCTAAAATTTTTATAAAAAACTGTATATATACATAAACTAACAAAAAAAAAAAAAACTGACACATACACCGTACAACAGTTTTTACACGTCGGTAAATATTTATTGTGCACAATATTAAAAACTCGCGTAAATTGTTTTGATATTACTCTCATTATATTTTTCAGAGTACACGTACAATCAATGATCGTTTATAGGAAGACTGTTTTTATTGCAACATTCATTTAACCGTGCAAGTTATTGCTATGATTAATAAAAAAAGTTCATGGACGATGTACGAAAAAATTGAAACCGGAAATTAAATTTTCTGCCTCAATTTTGTCGCACTTATTTTTCAACTTCTAAATATAGTTTTGATTAGAAATCAAATTTCTAATCTCAGATTCTTACTTGATCTATCAAATAACATCTTTGTGCACAATAAACACGTATATCATTCTCGCAAGTTACGATGCACCGACAGAGAATAAATTTGTATAATAATCTAATCCTTCGACCGTAACTTTCTAGAAGAGAAGCTAAATCTCGATTATTACTGTCACGACAAGCTAATGGCCTTTACAAATTGCTCGATATACGTATACGTAATACATTTTTGTTTATCGTTGTATTGGAACAATAGTCCCTTTTCATTCATACATTCGATGACTTATACAAATCAGTTTATTTTCCTTTTTTGTTTTTTTTTCTTTTTCATCTTATCTTTTGCAGGAATGCTATACTTTTGTTTCATATGGCTAATCGGGTAGCGTTCAACATAAATGTTTGTCACTCGAGTATCCAACTATTATATTGTCTATTTATTTAGCACCAAGTTTGTATAATTCTCTTCGATCAAATACTCTGTAAAAAATTTTAGGTTCAACAAAACCGAATAAAAAAATTGCAATAAATATTTAGTATAGAATTTTATCTATACGATATTTAAAGTAACTGCTTCTGGAATGATACATTCATGTTAAATAAAATAACGATAATAATAAAATACTTTATTCTATCTACGTAAGAAAATATAAATTTACTATTCTTGTCCGTACAGTAGAATTTAATATTTTTTACAGAGTTGATTTGCTGTGTTTGCACTTTATAAGAGTTTAAAAAAACTCTTAAGGAAATAAGGATAATATGTATATTTATATATATATAGATATATTTTCTTTTATATTGTTTGATTGTTTTAAGTAATTGAAGGATGTTTCAACATGTTTCTGACTGAAATAAGTATAAAAGTTTGTAATATCAATGCAATATATCAAAGATAGAGTGATACTATTCCAAAATCTATAATTAAATAGTATATTGAGTGTGCCTTCTTGTGATATTTGAAGTAATCCCACTCCACCTTATTAACTTGTAATTTTCGGTATAAGAAATATTGTAAATATATTACAATTGATAGTTCTTAATCATTACATGTCTTGAAGTCTAGATTATCTTACAAAAATCTCACAATTAGAAGAAGGATTTCAATTTACTACACTAACCACCTGTATACGTACTAAAAATCAAAATTTAATAATACTCATTTCCACATCCTACAGAATTATTCGACTTCTAACTCAACATACTCGAGTATCAATAGCCGATCAAGTATAATTAATTATATCACAAATATAGGATATATTTGTATAATCAAATCATTTCACGCAGAGAAATTTTTTCGCAGCTATCCCTAGAATTATTTTATAAAAGTTAATACACAAAAATATAATAAATGATTGCTTTGTAATATTTTTATGCTTTTATGTTAACGTTTGCTTCTTTTTATTTAACTGAATCTATAAAGCCTTATTTTACAAATAAGTATACGAATATTTTGAGTATCCTCATAACAGAAATGCATATTAATGTGATATTAATTATTAAATTTAATAATATTACACACATGAAATCTTGGAATTTAATTTTATACAGGAATAAACGGTAATTGTGTACTTATCT
>JABFPN010003300.1:0-18611 GCA_022817305.1 Leptoteleia sp. ZL-2020
AGTACGGCCAACGTTATCATCCCAGTACTGTGCCAGTACTGGCAGACAACAGAATCTGTACAGCTGCCAGTACAGGCAGTACGGCCGCCAGTACTGGGCCAGTGCTGGGCCGTATTGTAATTTCCACATGGGTACTATTATACTGTATCAGAAAGTGGGAAAAGAGTGAATCATCTTGTCATTTTTAACATACAATTTAAAATAAGTTACGAGAATTCTTTAAGTTAAATTGATCCAGTAAAATAATGATTGTTTACCTTAAAATCACTTTTTTAATATATAAGAAAAAGGATAATTGAACAAACTTTGTCCCCATTTTTCATACAGTACAATAATTTTTATCTCATCGCCCCTCTCCGCGTACAAATATACGTATAAAAATAAAACTTCGTTAAATAACTCAACGTGTGCCCCATAATACAACCGTAGACAGAACATACATTAGACCGGTCCAAATCGCGCCTTAAAGGAAACAAGGTAAATTGTATCCGCCACCGAACAGCTCATCGATTCATCTTCATCCTAAAATATGTATCGTCACTTCACGGCGCGCGCCATTCATCTACGGAAAACCAAAACATCCATTTAAGCGAACCCTCCTTGAAACGAGTTCGGAAACGGCGCGCATCGCCGACGTCTCCTCGGTATCCTCCGAGTTTGCCAACCGGTTAGACGCGCCGCGCTATCTCGTCCGCGTGCGTAACTCGTTTGTACGGCGAATTAATGCGCAGGAGAGGCATCAAAACCGCGCGACAAAAGGGCCGGGAGGGGAGGGGAGGGGGGGGGGACGGCGGAGCGCAACGAGAGAGAAAGAGTGAGGTTGAAAAGAAAAACGCAGCTGCAACGGGACGAGCTCGGTGTCGCAGCTTTTTCGAGTCACAATGCGGCCCCACAATGGCCGATTTCGGGGGGCCATTGTGCTCCGCTCCTCGCAGCAGCACGCGCCTGCCGCACTTTTGCATTCCCCGATCGCAACGCACGCGCGCCCAAACAATGAGCCGCAACGCGGCGCGGCGACCGGGGTCAGGGGGGGGAGGGGGCGAAAATGCCGCGTGCGACACGAAATCCCGGAGCGAGAATCCGCCACATGCTCATTCGACTTTAGTTAACTGGACGTAATTCTCGATCCACCCTCGTGGAATTCGCCGATTTATCCCACTTTCTGCTTCCCCCCCCCCTCTGATTTCACTCCCCTTCGCCCCTTTACCCCCTCGATTGTCGCGCTTTTAGGAAGGCCGAGGAGCCGCGTCATTTGGCGTGGCGAATTTTATTATCGCGGCCCGCTTTGTCGCGCCCATTTGACTGGCTGAATTATGAATGGAAATGTGCACGCGCGAGCTCATTCGACATTTTTGAGTGATATTACGTTGAGCCGGCCTTTGTTTAATGAATCGATTCGCGTTTGTGTTTCGGCTTGTTGAGTGTTTTATAATGCATTCGCGTTATTTGATTGATCCCCCGAAAGTCATTCATTCGGCGATGAAGCTTTCGATTTCATTTTTAATTGCGGAAAAGTAATGGCATGATCGTTATTGTTTGTTTGTTTGTTTTTTTTTTCTTAGATTTAGGGATACGTTGGAGAAGTGAATATTTTTGCTATAAATAATAAGGAAAGTTAAAGATTGCGTTGTAGATTTTAAGTCGAAAGTATTAAAAATTGCTCCTAAAATATTTTAAATTTTACTAGTACCTTTTCTTTGATATATAATAATATAAATAATTTTTGTCTAAACAAAAATGCTTGGATACTTGGCAAAAAAGCGAATAATTAATCCGTAATATAAAATACACATTATTTAAAAAATTTCTACTTTCTATAAATAATATTTCTACAAATAATATCTACGAAAATATATGAAATTTAAATTTATCAAATTATTAAGATGAAATTTTCTAATTATTTTGGATTAAGAATATAAATATTATACGAATAATTATAATTTTTTTTATTATTCATTGTAATTATTATATTATTGAACCGATTGTTAAAACTGACGTAGTAAAACTGGAGTATTGACGCAATTCTTTACACTTTTCTGCATTTATGAATCTATTACTTTGATTAATCATAGTTTAAATAGTTTTAAAATAAAAAAGGTGAAATAGAAAATATCGTATTGCAAATAAATGTTCGAATTTGTAAATTGTAGAAGTAATGTGACATCGTCGCTTATCGCAAAGTATAGGTTTCATTCACTAAAGGATGCTACCGGCGTCGTTTGGTTTCTCAACTCGGCTTGAATTACCTTCATTCTTGAACGAATTCAATTCATTGACTATTTTCATTCACAATTTTTTTATTGAAACATTAACATTATCGAGGCATAATTTAACTTCGTATTTAATATTATTAATATTATTCCCTTTTTATACACAATTTATTATTGACAAGTAATATTCAAAGATTACTAAGTCACTTTTAATTAATAATGATTATTTGTTAATTGAAGGCTTTTTTTTATACAATTGAATATAATTGTTAAAGTTATTCCATTAAAAAAAATACCGTGAAGTTACAGTTGTTATCGGAAATGCGTGTATGCATCTGCGCGAAATACAAATAAATGCATTATTTATTCAGTTACGGGGAGAAAATTTTTCGTTCGACAAAAATTGCGTCAGATAAAAGTCCTCGTAAATATTAAAAACAAACTAAATAGTTGTAAAAATACATTTTTGTCATACATAAATTTATCATAAAATATATTATTCTTTTACACCCCTGATAGACGAAGATTTGATAAATATTCGTTTTTACTCCCCTCCGTAAGGGGAAGTATTTATACGTAAAATCAACATACTTTTTCGCAATATTAACAATTCCGTTTTACTTTCGAATAATTGTTTGACACAATTTCTTAGTAATTAATTTATTTTTATCGTTTATTTAACTCTTTTTTTTTTTCATTTAAATTTCGTAACTGAAACAACAACTTGTCACAATTTCCTAACCCAACACCTGCACACACCATTCTACTACGAAAAGTTCACCTTCCCTTCGTTTCCTTCGCAATCCACCTTACATTTTTTTTTGCGCCTTCTATTGTACCGACTAAGGGGCAGAAACGACGTTGCAGTAAGTAGCCTTGGTAGGCGTCGGGAAGCGATGCGTAGTTCGGTGCACCATTGTAAATTCCATCTTAGGGGGACGTAAGCACCGAAAGATATAAACGTACGCCTCTTCTCTGCGGTGAATGGGAATAAAATGAGCCGAAGGAAGCGAACAGAAAAGGAGGAGGACTGCTTTCTTCCTTCCCGATTTCTTTAGCATTGCGTCAAGGGTCGTTGCGTAAACACCCCTCGATTACAAGGTGCTATACAAATCAAATCTTTCGAGCAGGTTTCATTGTCCAAATCATCTGATCAATTTTGCCAAGTTAAGAAAACACTCAAAAATTGTTCCCTTTAAATATAGCTCCTTTTTCGACGATATCAATCCAGTTATAGTGGGGTATTATTAGGAAAAAAAAAATAATAAATGGATGATAATTATTTCATCGTGGACTCCGATCGGAATTTTTAAAATGAAAAAACATTACACTCGAAGTCATATTTAATCATTCCCTCGTATGCATTATTAAAATCGAAACGCAAATCATCCCTTTCTCGCTAGACTTATTTTTAACCCCCCATGGAAAGCTGCATACTTACGGGGATATTATAAATGCGTGCATGTCTTATGTTAACTTAATAGAACGTTTATTACGTCCGAGTCAGCTGAACGCATTACGTTTTTCATTTGACATTAAAAATGCAACGCAACGGCCGAGCTTCGTTTTTAATTTCTTTTTCACGTCAAACTGCTAATAATACGTTAGTAGTTCACTAGTAAGATTTAGATTTAAACCGTTCAAGGTTAACTTTCTGAAAAGGGACATTTTTTGGATAGAGAAGTAAATTTACTGATAGCTAACTTCAGGTGTAACCAAACGCCAGATCAGGGCGCTACACTCTGTATCTACTCTAATAAAAATAAGGTATATATGGTCCATATATGTTTTAACAATTTCATACAAGAAAATACGCCCGTGTATGGTTGATATATGGTAATATTTGATTTCAATATAAGGAAATTATTGAAATCATATATGGCTAGAATATTACATCAATTATTGTCATATATCGTCCATATATGATTTTTTTATTTTCTTTACATTTTCTTATATGAAATTATTAAAACATAAGAACAATATATGTCTCATTTTTACTATAGTTTATATGGGTAGTCACATGCCCATCGCGCACGTATAATCTATGAAAAAAACATTTATATATATTACTTATTACACCTGGCAAGAAACAAGCACAAGGGTCTCTACAACTTATTGAAGTCCGACGAAATCCTACCTCTCTCGTGCGGATTGCGGAGCACGCGTACCTTTTTTTAGAATCTTTTTTATTTTTTTAAATTGAATTTCATGCGGCCTAATTTCTAGCGTAAGAGGCTCGTGTCGAATTATCGAGAGACATTGTTCCGATTGTTTCCTTATGGTCGGGAGCAGTAAAAAAATTTCGTCCGATTCTACCCCCCTGTTAAAGTGCGCGCATGTCTGCGTCCAATATTTGTGCGTAAGCGTAGGGTTCCGGTATCGTATAAATCTCATCCTAGCACGCTACCATATCCTGTCTATTTGGCTTCGTGGTGTCCGTTCGAGCTTGCGTATGTGCACGAGTCTACTGTGTACATTATGCGACGCATATCTACTGTTTGGGGTACAATGCATACAGGGTGTCCTGATAATTAACATTTCGCTGTAAATTAATTTTATAACGATAACAACGAGCGTGCGGGATTTCGAGGCGATGGGAATTTAAGATTTTAGAAACAATACCCTTGTAGAAAAGAGGTGATAAAAAAAATGAAAATTACTTTTTTTCGTCATTGTTATTTGTCTTCGTTGACTCACTTTATTCCTTCATAGAAGTAGAAGAGAAATAAGATTTTCAATTTTTGAATTTCCTTTTATCGTGGAAGGTAAAGTGTAAAATTTAAAAATATAATTAAATAGAAATAGAATCAATATTTATATCAATCAATTTCGTTAAGAAACGAGAGTAGTTGTTGGATAACAAAGTTTAAATTCTTTTATGTCCAAAATATTTTTTATAATCAACTTAAGTAGCTATTTAAAAATGTTAATTTAATTCCATTTGTATAACTTTCAAAATATAAAACTTATTTATTCTTATAACCACACTGCCTTCCAAATGTTTGCAAACATTGTCTATAACATTTTTCATGTTAAAAACATTATATTCTAATTTCTGAATAATTTATACCTACCCTATTGCGCGATCAGTTAAATAAACAAATTCTTTTTTTTTTTATTTATTTATATTCAAGCAAATTCTTTTTACCCCGCAGATATACAGTCATTATTGATTGGCTAAACAAAAACTAGTTCTCTCTCCTTATCGAGACTAATGACGTGTCCTCAACTTTGACCAGGGCTTTCCCCTGAAATGCCGCCGTGGCTAAAGTCCGAATACCTCTTAATTGCAGGCCTACCCTATATACCGCGCGTCCCCTGCGTCTTCGTTCCTCCTAGATGAAACGTAAAAATGTATATATGCATAGCAAGGTACACGCGCGTCGGCATGTCACGTGAAGTCGCGCAAAAGGGGGACAGGCGCAGAGGCGGGCGCGTGGCCGCGATTACGCTCGAACGTGAAAATGACGCAACGCGCGCGCACGCGAGAAGGGCCCGGCAGCCCCCATGCCGAGGGGTGAGTCATCACCTGGCTCGTGCCCCGCCGACCGAGCGACGGCGCGGGGTCAAGGGGGGAGAGCTCGTGAGCGGGGTCGATCACCGAAGGGGCAGGTGAGGACGCGGAACCGGGCACGAGCCGCCACTTTTTCTGCCCGAACCCGGGGGGGGGAGGGGGTTCCCGCTGCCCCTTTCGGGTCCCTTATATCTGGCATATCTGGCCGTGCTCGCCCTTCGATGGAGAAAAGGGAAAAATCCGGCGCGCCGAGTATCGCCTTTCATTAAAATTACCCGTGGCACCCGTCTCGGATTGAACACCTGCGGGACCCCCCCCCCCATCTTTAACTTTCTCTCTCTCTCTTTCATTGGCCACGCTCGCGCGATCGATCGTCGGGGAAATGACGATTGTTCGTCGATGCCAATCTTTTTCGCCCGGCCGAATTCCGCGCCGACTTAACATCTGTGCCACAGGGGGGTTGATTAATCGCGGAGGACGCGCCGCGCCGGTATCGCCGGGGGGGGAGGATGCCGGGTTAATGCGAGATAATACGGGAAACGCGGGAAGACGAATTTAATGGCGCGTGAAAAATGAGGACGAGCGGCCAGGGTGATTGATGGAAGCGCGTCGGAACGCTGATAGGACGCGGCGGAATTTCCAATTGGGACGGACGATGCGGTTTGCGCGCCGAATTAGGCTGGATCGTTTGGGAAGAGGGTGATTAACCGGGTGGTGAACCATCGGGGACGATCGGCGGCTGCCGAACGATTTGTCGGAGATTTGTTGAAAACATGATTACCGCGTTTGCAAATGAAGCGGGGTCACATATGGGGCTTCTCGAATACCATTATTATTATTATATTATAACGCGATTTCTAATTTTTAATATTTAATTCGTAAGATGTGAGTAAAGGGTAGTTTTGTTTGAATTCGACGAATATTTTATTTCGTTACACTGGGAAAGAAAAAGCCTTTAAATTCAGATTTAAAAACCAGTCGATTTCAAATATTCGTGTCACTATTCAGTATCGCTGGAACCAGTTATAGGATTAGAATAGAATAAGTACACTGAAAAAACTGCACTTTGATGTCAATTTACGTTAAATGGAATCTATTTATCATAAATGGAATAATTCTTACAGAATTTTTACTACACTCACAAAACTGTCTATTTAAGAATAATAGAATCTTCTTATATTTAATAGATGTTCTATTTAATATTAGTAAATATTCTTAAAGTAAGAATAATTCCATTTATAATAAATAGATTCTATTTAATGTAAATAGAAATCCAACTGCATTTTTCTCAGTGTACTATTAAATAGAAAATCTATTAAAGATAAGATGATTTTATTATTCTTAAATAGATAGTTTTGTAAGTGTAGAACAGGATTAGAATTAGAATTGGATTAGGATAAAATATGCTAGAAATATAAATTGTATGGAAATAATTCGTTTTTGTTTAAAAATATTATTTACTGGCGTTTTGTTACATTGAGAAAATTTTAAGATTATTTATCGAAAACTATAGTAATTTTTCTTAAAAATGTCTTCTCAGTGTATTATTTATTAATTGTATTTTAACTTGATTCCTCTGGGGCAGCCCAATACGTTGTTAATGGACGAATCAATATGGTATTAATAAGGTATTAGTAGATATGACCTATCAAATTATTTAATGGGTTCTGTATGAAGAAAAATAATATCACCAAACCAAAAGCAATACATCGTTAAAAAGCTTAATTCGAAAAAGACATAAAATTATTGCTGTTTATATTGTAAATCATTGTTATTTTAACATTTATAATTCAATATAAATGTAATAACATTAAAACAATATCAATTAGTACTAAAATCAATTAGATTTGTATAAATTTTAATATTTTCAACATTAAAGTGTTGCTAGTAATTTTTGTTGAAAGAAAAATACCGTACCATAGTATATGCTACATTTTTTTGTTAAACAATAACGAAAATAGCTCCACGGGTATTAATATTTTGATTTTTAAAAATAATAATTTGCTCTCCAGGAAGGGACATTATCTAAAGAGAATATTCTTCTTCTTATTATTATTATTCAAAAATAGTTTGATGCTCAAATTCACTTAATTTTTTTGCTTCCAAGTCACCGCAAAAGGTTTTATTTGTATGATAATGAATTCATTTCTAATTCATTGTAATCAGTATACTTTTATAAAAAAAAATCTCAAAATTACTCGAACGACGGACAATACAATTGTATTGTTCCATTTATATAAATAATCCAAACAATAATCAAACGAAATGTATTAATTTCTGTCACATCGGTTTCTGTCTATTGATCACCAAAAGACTCAAATATTAAATTCCCATATTCTATATATATACCCATGCTCGAAACGAAAACAAAGCGCGACACCAATCAGTGACATTTCGTGTGCCCCGACGATTGCAGTAAATGATTTCAAATGGAATAAGACGCGCATTATTTCAATTTGTGCCGTGCCACGGATATAATCTCTTTGCCTTCGTCCGATTCCATGCGGTGTCGAAATGAACTTTATTTCCTTTTACAACCGAATAATCAATTCGAGAAATTCGCGTATTTTCGATAAATATTTAATGCGACAACTTCGAACAGACTTGTCAAACTTTTGTCTGTAAAGTTCTCGGCGATATCATCATCCACCAGAATCGACTTCATTTATTTATCAAGTCTCATCAACGCCCTTCTTACAATTAATCATTTAAAACGAAATTGACAATTCGGAATGTCAAAATTTTCGAGAAACGAAGCTTTTTTACGAGGTATTCTAAGTTTAAATTAAAAATTATTGAAATAAAAAAAAAACAAATTAATGATAAATGACTAACTTAAAATGCTCATGTGCCAAAACTTTTACCGCAGAAAACAATAAAAATAATGAGTATATTCTAGTTTTATACATATATACAACTTTATTACAGTTAAAAGCACTCAATTGTTTTTTTTTAGTAACAGTCAATTTTTGTTAGTTATTTATATTAGTAAAAAAAAATTAGTAATTTAATTAAAGATACTTGTATTATTGCCTATGCATTTTTTTCGTTGTATATTTCATTATTAATTCGTCTTCGGTATATAATTTAAAGAATTATAAAATTCATCAGTTTATAATATCAACAAATTGTTCAATTGAATTCAATTTGATTGATAATTAATAGCATAATTGGCACGAAGGAAGCAATTGGCTATAAATATCGAAATTGTGTACGGCAAATTTTTCGGTGCAATCTGTCGGCGAACGCGTTCAAGAACCACTTTGAATGCAAATTCACCGTTGTTCCCTTTTCGGCGACGACCTCACGCTCGCGAAATACCGCGCGCCTTCTTGTCACTCGACGTACATCCGCGCATCGTTCAAAAACCAATTTCTTCGCGAGCATTTATAGGGGAGAAAAAAAAACCTTCGACGCGAAATTGCCCTCGATTTATACATTTACAAACTTTTACTCGCCTTCCAATTTTCAATAACAAAGTTATTCGCTCGAAGCCGGAAATATTTACAAAGTTTTGTTTTTCTACCAATTTTTAAATTTAAAAACCTAATAAAAATGAAACATATAAGAAAATAAAAATTTCATATACGAACATATATCTTTTTTTCTTAACCTATATATAGCCATACATAATTATGCATTCCTTATATTGAAATCAATTATTACCACGTATCAACCATAATCGACCGTATATGAATTAAGAAAGAACATACATGTCCATATATGAATTTGTTATTTTCTTATATAAAATTTATAAAACATATAGAAATATGTTTTAATTAATATAAAATATATTAATTAAACAATTCCGTAATTTTTTCTGTATAATTTCATTTTATCAATATTACAATTCAGAATAGTAAAATGATTACCTAAGGCATATATTATCCGCAAATTTGTTAAAGATTCAGTTAGGAATTTAGTTACGATTGCACCCTTTTTCCAAGCGCAAAAGTTTAAATGAAATGCAGAAAGGAACGAGTGTAAAGAAGCGATAATATCGTGACTTAAAGAAATGATTTGCATGATCGTACATGACTTTTTTTCTTGGGTATTCAATATCAGGAGAAAATAATTGCAAATTAACCGGTGTCCTTCAAACAAAAGCGCACTTTCGCGCAGCAAGAGTTATTGCGTGCATACGTAACACCACGACTAATACCTCGCGGACTAATAAAAGAAAATAAAGATGTTACTCGCGCCCCACCTTAATTGCCACGCCGTTATATTTAATGTAACCGCATCACTTGTGGGGTGAAGTACGCGCGGGAACTTTATAAACATTTATTATTGAATTCCTCGAATATTTCCCGCATTTCAACCGGTATAAAAAGTAATTATATTTAAATCATTTACCGGCCACTTTGCCGGCAACGATTTCAAGTCGCCGAGTTTTGCTTTATGGGATTCATCAATGTAATTACAAGTCTCGAACGTTTAATTTCAGCCTTTTCATGATTTCTTATTTTATTTAATAGAGGATCGTCTTGGGTATACATATGAAAACTTTATTTCATTCCAATTGCACCAAGTTTTGATTGAGCTGTTTATTGTTTACATTTTACTCGATGATTTAATTCCGGGTATTTAGTGTTGTAAAAATTAGTGTCCACATTTTATAACGAGTATCAAAATTTATTTAAAAAATGACGATGCGTGATAACAATAATATTTTGTTGAACAAAATTAATAATTACGATTGCCCTTTTCGCAGAATCCCTATTACTTTTAATAGAAAAACTCCAATTAATCAGATTTCTTCACCCAAATTCTCTTTTTATACCATGCCTTAGTCTACTGGTGTTTCACTCCAGGACTGAACCAACGATTGCCCGACGCTTACCAATACCATGCCCGGTACTCGATTATTTATCAATTTCTACGCGAGTTGCTTTCCACTCGTAAAATTAATCTATATTTTATTAAGCGTATTTGATTTTCACGCAATGATTTCCATTTCGTTTATTACAAGCCACTCGGGGGGAAAAAAGCTAATTCGCCAGATTACCATTTGAATGACACGCGCTTCACCCGTGTGCGACACAATGAGTCTGATGAAATTGTTTGTTCCGTGCGAATTAGAGTTACGGCGCGAGGCCCGCAGCCCAACGTATCGGCGTATGCACGCACGCGTCCCCAAATGTCGCGCGTTCGAGTAGCCTTTAAATGAACACATCTCGACGCGTTGACAAGATAGAGCACGTTTGTATCTTAAAAGGCCAATTTCGCCGTCTCCCGGCTACCGTGGAGATTGGTGACGGGGTGCCAAAACTGCTGTCGCGCTCCCTTGCCCTAAACGTATCTCCGCTGCTTCAACAGGTCCATGAATAAGTTAAGGCCTTCCCCATGTAATAGATTTTGGAGCGGCTATTACGCCGTAACATCGTGTGCTCTTCCGGATGATATGATAAATAATTAGATAACATTTGCATACATAAGTTATACTCTCTTGAGAGCTCCGCCATCAAATCTCAATTAAGCTTCGCGTTGTCTCATGGAGCTTTTGAGAAGAAGGGAAAAGAAGAGAAGATTTTTCTTTCTTCTCGGTTGAGAGCAATAACCTCGTTCAGGGGCCAAATTTCCGACGACGAAAGGATTGCGGAATTGATCGAAAATTTTGCCGAAAAACTGGTCTTGAAGATAAAAGGAAGTTAATTGAAGATGCCTTTGAAAATGATACTGCTTAGAAGTATGATAAACATGATCTCTTTTAAAAGTGTACGTTAAGTATGGCAATTTGTCCCCATTTTTACATACAGTATAATAATTTTTGTCCCAACTTTTTTCTCAGCATATATTAATTACGTAGAAAAATGGATATCTTAATATAGAAATTGAGTGTAAATAAGTAATCGGTTTCCGATCAACATTTTTAATTAATTTTATTTCAACATCTGTCGGAAAATGAGGTATTCCAATTATTCATCTGCTTTTCCAACAGATACGCATCTTCCAACATTTTCCAGGTGTTTTACTTCAAATTAATTTCCTTTTTTGTTTCAAGAAAAAAAGGAAAGATAAACAAACAAACGTGTCATAATTAATTAAAATGTGTGATTTCAATGTAATAATTTTGCTTTTATGTCATACGAGATTTCACATTCAATGTGCAGTACCATTAAACGCAATCAGTACAATTAGTACGAATTGTGTTATTACGCAACCTTGCGTTGGAAACATCTGCCTCGATTAATATTTCACAATCGGCATAATTGAATTGAGAGTAAACAATAAGCATTGCGCGATGAGGAAAGCGTGAGTCATTTATTTAGAATTGCGACGGAAAGTGTAGCATTAAGTAAATCAGGGAAAACATGACGTTGGAGTCGGTAAAAGTGGTGGTCTCGGCGTCTAGACGTCGACGGTGTCTCACGCATTCGCTCGCTACACACATGCGCGTGCACGCACACGCAATACTTGCGAACGGATGCACGCGACACGTAACTCGGGGATAAAGGTGAATAAATATTTCGTGCCTGTTGCGATGCGCGCATAAAATATTACGCATATCTTTTAAATTGAAAGAAAAAATAAATATTTTATTATTTTGTACAGTCTTTTTTTTTTTTTTTTTGTAGTTGCTATATTTTATAGTAACTCGGGGATATGAGTGCATTTGTAGTATTTCTTATAATATTATAAAAATGTGGACCAAGGAGAATCGAACTAGTTATCTTGCAATCATTGGTCGTGTCTTTTACCACCACTCTACACCCCGCGTACGTACGTTGCCTAGACTGGTGGTAAAGCGAAAGAATAATTATTGCGAGGTAGCGGGTTCTATTCCTTGATAGCGACACTTCTTTCTTTTAATTTTTAACATGATTTTGTATAAATTTATTATATAATATAATAAAGAATTATGCACTAAAAAAAAAAATAAATGTAATTTCATCTTTTGATATCAACTTAAATGCCACTTATAAAAATATTACGTTGGCTTAAACGATATAATTTGGCTGTTAATATTAATCGAAGTTAACTGAATATTTTATTATATAAACGTAAATTGATAAAGTAAATGTATTAGTATAAAATGAAACGGGAAATGGTAAAACAATTTTATTTTTACATCCTAAATTACTGTATTAAAGTAATTCTGCTGCTTTGTTACCCGAACTGAAAAGAATTTCCTTTGATATAAACATAATTTTTTCATAATGTACATCAACAAACCAATAACTATTATTCAAAATGAGTTATTTTATTTTTATATAACTACTTGTTTAAATTTAAATTATATAACATACTGTACATGATAAATATTACTATAATAATGTAATAGTTCTCACGATTGGATACAGTAATATTAAAAGGTAATTTTATTTTTGTATTGAATTTACTTTGTCTAAAACGTTAATATAATTTAATTCCATTTCTTGACACCCACAATGCCATAAATCTAAATACGTCAGTCCAGCGGGTAAAAAAGTTGATGCATCCGGCCTGTTTTTAATATTCTCCCCCGTATTATATCACATTGAATCAACAAATCGACACAGACGCACTTAGGTGTCTGATACGGCCCTTTTCTCTACAATACATCAGCCAAATTCCCACGCAACCGAATGTATTTTTTACGTACTCAATAATCGTTGAGTGACAATGTAAATTTTGATGTGCTTTTAGTTGAAATAATAATAAAAAAAATTATAGCATTTTCTTCTAACTTGAAATTATTTCTCATTAAGAAAATTTAATAGATATTCTTTTGTTTCTATTGTCAATATATATATATATGAAATAAATATTATATCTTCCTATTTATAATAAATAATTTCAAATAAATTCATTAGGTTACGCACACAGAAAAATGTGTTAAATCAGGCTAATCTGTTTGGTTATTTTAATTTGGTTAAATCAATTGAATTCTTTGTTAATTTATCGTAAATAATGACAAAATATTTGTGGTTCTTTTAACAAAAATTTAACGAACACCTTTCTCGATGCATTTTCTTTAAATTTCTACAACATTGTGATTTCTAAAGTTTATATCTTTCAAAAACTGTTTTGCGTTTACTTTACCACAATTAATTTATGTATCACTACTATTGTTATTGTTATTACATTATTTGTATGTATACTGCATTAGTATAGGTATAATAGAGTGAAATTCTCTACCTATGTCATCAAAACACGATGGTATTATCTAGACATCAAAATGCATATAGAAACATTCTCGAGCTTTAGGCATTAATAATCTCAACACATTGTTAGTAGTCATGTTGAATTTATCAAAACACATTAGTAGCACGACGGAAATTCTATTTGAAGTTGTTAATATGTGATAATAATCTTGCGTTCGTCCTATTTACTATAATAAATTGCGAAGCTGACAAATCACACAGACAACAAATAATTAAATAACATTTCGCAAATGTTGCTTATTTTTACAAAAAATCAATATAAAAAAATACAATATCAATTTCAATCAAGTGGACGATTGAACTCTTCCACAAGAAATTCTAGGCCAAAACAAGAAAAGAAACAATTTTCATTATGTTCATCAAAAGTACTCTAACATTAAACGCATGATTGTTCACGCGTTTCAATTCCTCTAGAAATGTTGTAGTAAAATTTCTTCAAACACTTCTCCCCGCGTAATTGTCCGTCCAAAAAATTGACTGTTCCAAGCGTTCCGTACCTTTCTCCTTTTATGCGGACAAAGTATGTTTCCAGAGCGCTTTCATTGTCCCGAAAAACCTGTCACCCTTACCCCTTAAACAGAAACCCCATCAACTTGGATCTTTTCTCACAAACAGCAGTCCCATCCAGTATCGGTTTCTCCGAAAACCCTTTTGTTTCACGTCAAATTAATCAAAATAACTGCGTCATCGTCTCCAGCTCAATAACGTTGAGCACCTTCACGTTTTGTTTATACATAAAAAAAACCGCCATTAACGGTCTCCCACTGGAAGCTCGGCTGGCGGCCTAAACATTGGTCGCTACGAAAAGCATCAAACACGACATTCCCACGCGCGCTCACATGCGTGTATACGCGCACACACACAATGGTCCGACGCATGCCCACGCGTGCTGCACGTTCATCCGCATTTCATTGTTATTTACGGGGCGCAAGTGGGAGACCTTGTCTTCCCATCCTGCTTTTTCTTTTCACAGCCCATCGGCGAGGCGACACTCAACCTCATTATCGAGGGCGCGATCGATTAATGCACGTGCATCCGACGTACAACCGAAAATTCATGGGGGGGCCTGAGCGCTTCTAAACTTGCAATTTTCATCGTTCAAAAGAAACCCGTGTGAATCTTGTACTACCGTCTGTTATAACCTGGTGGAGGCTATACCCGGTCTAACGCAAAATCGAAAAAAAAACTATACAGGAATTATGTGCCATTTATGTGCTATTTTTGTGCCGGCGGCATAATTTTTGGGCTTTAACTTCTACCTATTTTTTTTTAAAAGCATAAGTGCGAGGTGTGGCTTCACTGGAAGCTACACCCCGCTCATGAGATTTCGGGGAACCAGTGAGAATATCGAAAAGCTATTAGCGGGATATTTATGTACTATTTATGTGCTCTTAATATAGCGAAAAATTTCTTCTTTTAAAAAAAAATCTCTCTGAACTTGGGCATTCGACGTTACTTCTTACGCTGATTCGAACGGTATAGATAACTTGTGAATCCAATTTTATTGAGCTTTTCACCTTTTTGTTCAACAACATTGAAATTTTTACGAAGCCACGCCCCGCACTTATGCTTCTAAAAAAAAATAGGTTTCCGTTATAGGCCAAAAACTACACTGAGAAAAAAGTTATATTAAAAATTACTATACCATATAAGTTCTGACAGATATCGTCTATGGTGTCAGCATAATTACTATACCAATTATAAAGAAATTTTCCATTCGATGTGGTAAATTTTTTTATATTAGTGTTGTAAATTTGTTTGTTATTTTGGTGATTATTATCTTACTAGTATATTAAATTTTATTATATCGAATGGAAAATTTCATTATAATTGGTATAGTAATTTCGTAGACACCATAGACGATATCTATCAGAACTCTTATGGTATAGTAATTTTTAATATAACTTTTTTCTCAGTATATGCCACCGGCACAAAAATGGCACATAAATAGCACATAATTCCTCTATAGTTTTTTTTCGATTTCGCGTTAGGCGGGGTGTAGCTTCCACGAAATTTTGTTATACAACGCTGCACGTTAATCGTTTTATTTTCCCTCTTAATTTTTTTTACATCGATATTTCGTGCGTTACGGATTACGGGTTAGGTATCGTACCTTAATATCTTATTTATCTGACACAAGATGGCGTTATCGTTTTGGTTGACGATACGTGTGGATCTTTGATTACGATTTTCTTGTTGTTGGAAGAAAAAGGTAACAATAAATGTTACCTAGTTAAAAATATTAATTTTTTGCACAGAATACCTTTTTATAACTCGAGTTTCTTTATTTGAATGGTTAGATGCCGGATGTTTCAAAGTAAGCAATGCTTTCCAGTATTCGTGGTTACCATTAAATACTAGAGTAACATAGAAATTTCAGGTGAAAATCTTTAAGAATATTTTGCGATGCGTTATAATGTTAATTGTTGATCGATCACGTTTTTTTGGGTTCTTTTCAAAGGAAATCTTGCAAAGTTATGATTCATCGGGCACGCAAAGCGTTTGACTTTAACTCACCTTTGCTGTCGCACAAAAGGACGGATTGTAATTAAAATTTCGAAAGAATAATAGAGAACTGCCCTTTGTTTTCTGCGACATTCTTTTTTGCATGGACGTCGTATGACGAAATCCTATTTCTGCACCCAAATCCATCGGTGCACGTTCTTTTTCGACGCCGCTCGCGTATTTCTGTTGTCAGCGGCACGCGCTCATTAGCGCGCAGCGGCTCCCTTCTAAGGGTATTGTGCCAGTCGCGTCAATGGGACCGAGTAGGAAGGAAAAAAAAAAAAAAAAAGAGAGTCAAAACCCGAAATGAAAGCTTGGCGTGAATGGCGAAACTTGCAATTTGATCTTAAACCATGCGGATCGCAAAATTGCAGTGTCCCACTTGACTTGAGCTTGAGGGACTCACTTTTACATATAGATTTTACGAAAACACTTTTGAAACGATATATTTAATATATTTATTTATATAATTGTATATGTATGTATACAATTACACTTACTCCTTTCTTTAATACGTAATATATCGATTTCCAAACGGTAGTAACAGGTATATGGATCGCCATATTGTAGAGCGTACGGACTTGTCGTTCAAGCCTACGTGACAACGAGTTAGAACACTCCAATACACCAAGCATGCTGTGGTAAAAATTTTCCCGCGCAGTTTACAACAGGGTAAAAGATAAAAAGTTCTAGAATAAACGACAGACGATTCCAGTTGTTGGGTCAAATAAGGCTAAATTTCAAAAATCTCGATAATATAAATGTAATAGGTTGTTACGAATTTATATTCCTTTTAATACCAAAACATTTTTAACAGAATTCCTACTAATTTTAAAAGTATATACTATTTAACATTATAAACAAGCAGTTTTCTTCGCGCAATAAAATTTCGTTATAAATGTAAATTGATAAATTTTATATAACTTAATTAAAATCCAATCTAAAGGATAAAAGTGTCGTCACAATTTTCTTAGGTACGCAAACGAAAAAAAAAAAAAAAAAAAAACGAAAAAGAAAAGTTTCATTTCGTGCATTTAGATATAACGAAATTGCCGCCATGGGGATAAGATTCGAATAATTCTCATCGGGTGGAAATTTTTCGAACAATTTCAACTATTCATCCGCACACAAACATTTGCTGATTATTACAGTATAACTTAGGTCTAATAACTGTGAATAACGACGTTACGCCGGAGACGATGAAAGCACAGTAAATGCATCTAAGTAATTTTGTTAACGTGCATACGCGTTGCTTATTCGCAGGTGGGCGCGTTTGCACCCTGGGATCATTCTATTTCCGTCGGTGCGCTCGTTTGGCCGTGTGCCCGCGCCGCGCATTCTCTCTCACTCTCGTCACGGAGTGTCTCTCTCCAGTTCTCGGCTGTCGGTTTGTTTCGAGTTGCCTGATAATTCGAGGTGTACGCGTTAATTACTGTATTCATAAAGAGCTCGCAAAAGGGTTATGCCCAGATCGGCGTCTGAATAGCGAAGCTAATACTGCAGCGTAATTCACTTATCCGCGGCCCCCCAGCAAGTTCGAATCGCTCTCTCATCGAAGAAACGTAATACCGGCTGAATTCAATGCACGTGAAAAGGCTCCAAAACAAGCGAAAGAAGCGAGTTTTTCACATTTTGGAAGGAAATACGCTGGTTCGTTTCATGAATCGCGGGTAATTGTTGCGCAGAATTCACAACTTGGAGATGAACAAGTTTCATAAAGAATCAAACTTTTATTTGTTTATTTATTTCTTTTTTCCAGAATGTTCGTGTTAATTTGTTTACAAATATTAACGTTAACGAATATTTTGCGATTTATAAATAACGTTGAATTAATTTGATGAATTATAATAAACGCGTGAGTTATTGAAATGTACGATATTTAATTGTTTTTTACAATATTAAAATTGGTAAAATGTTGTAAACGTGCGTGCAATGAAAAAGAATTAACTTAATTGTAGAGTTGACGAAGACACGCTTAGAATAATCATAGTTTCACGGAACAAAATTTCGTGCTAGTTACAGCAACCGCTAGGTTGCTATATGACATATTACGTGTAAATTGTTTCTGTATAGTAAATTCAAATTTAACAATATATTTTAATTATTACATTACTATTTTATTATAAATTTTAATTTTATATTAAATATTTTCATTATAATAACATCATAATATGAAGCGTTCTACGCAAAAATATATTTTGACATGTAACCTGTACATGATAAATTAATTTAGGT